>JAPXFY010000018.1:68283624-68293624 GCA_030674185.1 Monoplex corrugatus
AACGTGGTGTGACGGAGAAGAGTGGCAGAATGGTTCAGACGTTCGCCTGCCAATAACTAAACTCGAGGTTCCAGGGTTCACTCCCCCTTGAGGCCTCGACTTTTCTCCCCAGTCTGATCAGAAAATCAAACTGAACACCTTGTCCTTCGGAAGGGGACGAAAAACGAGTCGGACCCGTGTGCCTTCTGGCTGCGCACGCTTAAGATCCCATGGTAATTGAAAATCGTGAAGAGCAGGGCATTGCCCCGCTGCCTTGGTAAAAAAAAACATTGGAGAGATAGGTTGATTTCCCAGGTCCGACCCCTTGAAGACCAGTTAACCTTCTTGCCTTTCCGAAGTCTTGGTAAAATATGTGAATATGAATATGAATTTGAAGCGAGGGAGAGGGGATGGGCGCCGCCCTTGTGATGCTGGCCCCGGGAAAAATGGAGGTCTCTGCCACTTCACTCCCCTACGACCCCAGGGTTATGGAATTATCTAGGTAGGACCTCAGGACCTGGCCAGCTCACGGGTTTATGTGCAGGCTTAAGGCTTGTGCCGTGATCATTCTGGATCTTCTCCATCATATGGCACCTGAGACGTTCATCATCATCATCATCAGGTGCCCTGCCGCATGGCGTTGGCGACCATGGACTTCCAACCATCTCTATCTCTCGTTGCCCCCAGCATCTCCCCCACCCTCCTTGTCCCCAGCCACTCTGCAAGTCCGTCCAGCATTCTCTCCCTGGGTTTACCTGGTGCTCTCTTTCCCTCCAGCTAGCTTTCCTGTTGTGACCAGGTGCTCCAAATCCCCCTTCCTCATAAAATGGCCTATAAATGTCTTTTCCTAATCTTCCTTATGAATGATCTACTTGTGTCTGCCTCCATCAAGACTGTCTCGTTTGTTTTCTTTGCTGTCCATGGAACTCTCAACATTCTTCTGAGAAACCACATCTCGGCTGCCTCAATCTTGCTGTGGCTTTGCTTGCTGACTGTCCACGCCTCACATCCCTACAACAGTATTGGTTCTATATAATATTCAAGGACTGTGACGTTAGGTACATGAAATTCATTACGAGTGCGGAGACGTCATCGTGAGACATTGAAAACTGAAATTGAAAGGTGTGACGGTTTGAGTGCCTTGGCAACCCCAGGAACTATGTGGGCGAGAGTCTTGTGCTCCTGGCAGTTTTAACCACGTCGAACAGGTCTGAGTAGGGTAGAACCACACGAAAGTATGCATCCTGGGGTGGGGATCCCCAGTGAACCCCCTGTTGTTCCAGATCAGGTGTTTTGGCCAGACAGCGAAGTTGGTGGGGGTGTGATAATAATTAATAATAATTACAATATTATATAGCGCAAAATCTTGATAATATCAAATCTAAGCGCTGAAACAGACACACATGCACGCACGCACACTCACACACACAACACACACACACACACACACACACACACACACACACACACAACACACACACAAACACACAAACACACAACACACACACACACACACCACACACACACAAACACACACACACACACACACACACACACACACACACACACGTATGGCTATAAATGGGGAGAAAGAATAAAAACAATGGAAAATTATAGAGAGCATATTATATACAATTATGTATTACAATGTGATTCCCCTCCGAGTAGAGACAGGCTGCAGAGGGGGTTGAGTGAGGTCAGGATTTTATGCAGAGGAGAAAAGGTGAGTTTTGAGAGCGGACTTGAAGGAGACAAAAGTAGGTTGCTGACGGACTGAGAGAGGAAGTTTGTTCCAGGAGAGTGGACCAGAAACAGAGAAGGCTCGTGGACCATAGGTATTGAGCTTAGTGCGTGGAAAGCGAAAAGTCAGAAGATCGGAGGCAGAGCAGAGGGTACGTGAGGGAACATAGATCTCAAGTAGGCTTGACAGGTAATCAGGGGCTGCGTTATTGAGGCTTTTGTAGCACATGGTGTTTAGTTTGTACTGTATGCGCTTTGATGTGGTCAGCTTTTTTCTTTTTGAGTACAAGGCGTGCAGCATTGTTTTGAATGCGCTGTAGGATGTGAATGGTGGAGGCAGGAAGACCATACAGGAGCGAATGGCAAACCCAGACAGAAACCTATGAGTTTTGAAGACTGTGGCGCTGAATCGTACGGTGTACTCCAACAGACCACGACACCATGCAGCATCAGCTGTCATGACACTTGGAGACAGGTTCGACGGAACTGATGCTTGCCCTGCCCCTCCCCCTCCCCCCAGGTGTAACGGCAACGAGAAAAAAGAAAGCATTGTTTGTGTGTAATGACAAGTACATGAGCAGCGTGTTTTAATATTTGTGACCTCCCACCACGAAATCAGTCTTAACTCGCAGTCAGTCGAACAGCACTAGGAGCTGAAAAGGTGACTAAAGGTCTATCTGGGGTGTTTTGACTTTTTCTCAAAATTGATTTCTGTAGACTATAATCTATCCCCCACAGAATTTTTTTTCTTGAAAAAATAATATTAATCAATTTAAAATGGTATTTTGATGCACTGATCGCAGCAGAAAGAACGCAATTTCCTACCAAAAGTACCTATTTTTGTCTCTTATTATGAACCGTAACCTGTACAGTACCCGCACATGTAATATACTGATGGAAAGCTCTTTCAGATAATGGCAGCGAAAATTAGAAACAAACTGGGTCAAAGCCACCAAATAAAGAAATTTAAGGAAAATGTGTAGGAGAGCACACAAAAACTTTACAAGCCGTTTTCTCAAAATGGCCGTCATACAACTTAATGACTTTAAACATACATAACTTCTACTTTTTTTTTTTTAGTACAAGCTTCATTCAAGTACCAAAATAATCAGCAGAATGTACACTTTCCATTGATATGTATATCTCAAAATGCCCAAAATGCTAGTTAAGACTGATTTCGTGGTGGGAGATCACATTTACTCTTTTAATTTGGACATGTTAGTCTCCACTGGGGCAAGGGCTTGAAGGAGAAAAAAAAAGCTACTTATAATGCTCATCTATTTATTGCCCTTGGAATTAATGACAGATGAAGACCAGAGATGGGCGAGAGAGTGGTCTTCCATTCTCTCTTGGTTCGGAGGCTGGTCTGGACTTGGTTGGTGCGCGTTGTGTGGCTGTGTCCCGGGTTTGTCATCTCCCCACCTTGCCATTCGGTTTGAAAACAAGGTAACTGATGATCGCGTCTGAATGGGTCACACAACGCATGGACAGTTCGATTTTTCCTTGAGGAAATGACTATCGAGTGGCGTCGGGAGCTTGGGGAAGCGATTGTTCGGAGAGTGGCGAGGCATTGGTGCTCTGGGTCCCATCCGCACCCTTGTTGTGTTTCTTACTAACCTCTGACCTTATCTTACTGTCTCGTGATTTATTTTCGTTGTTACATTTGCTTTATCCTTTTACTTACTGTAAATTACCTAATTAATATCCTTTTTCGGCGCAACAGTAGTTACTCTGAGTACAAACGGTTGCTGATTTGAAATGAATTGTATTCGTTTTTGTTTGCTGTCTAAAAAATCGACAACAACAAACAAAAAGTAATCGAATAAAACAATGAATTGTGTATTGAAATAGCAACTGAGTTTTCTGACAAGAACTGTCCACCATACCCCATATTTAATTAATTCAGTATGTATGCAGACAGTGACCTGAGGGTGGAGTCGTTTGTCTCCCCTGATTTGGGGTGGTCCTGCTGTCTCCATATGACACGTGTGGGAGTCTGTTCCTCCCTCCTTTGCACACTAACTGGTGTCTGCTGGATGTAGAGGCCATGATGAATATATTATGCACGTCCGCATGCCTACGCACATAGAGAGACACACACGCAGACACACACACACACAGACACACACACACACAGACACACACACACACAGACACACACACACACGCACATACACACTTACACACAGACACAGACACACTCACACACAGACACACACACACAGACACACACTCACACACACACACACACAGACACACACACACACACAGACACACACACAGACACACACACACATACACACTCACACACACACACGGTTGCACCCATAGACACAGACACAGACAGACAGACAGATACACACACACACACAAGCATAAAGAACACGCGCGCGCACACACACACACGCACACACACACACACACGCACACACACGCATAAACAACACACACGCACGCATATATATTATATATAAACAGAACAGACAGACAGACACACACACACAAACACATACACAAACACACACACACACACACACACACACACACACACACACACACACACACGCTCACATAAGCACACAAACACGCACACACACTCGCACACACACACACATACACACACACACACGGTGCGCCCACCCACCCCACCTCCACCCCCACACGCACACACACATATACACACACATAGATGCTAACACACGATGCCTCCCTAACCAGCTTATTTTTATCGTTATTTCCATTCAAACTAACGTGTTGTTCTACTACCTCTTTTTCAGCTTTAATTTGGACCAAATTTTGAGGGAAATACACGTGTATGGAACGACCTGAGCAACCCAGAATTGCGACAAATGGCGACCCGAGATATTCAAGGGCAGTGCGAGCAGACAAGTCTGCACCGATGTGTAGCTGATCAAAGACATAGGCCTATGCTCGCAATCATCCGAGAAAATTCCTTTTAAATGTTGATTCATCATCATCATCATCATCATCATCAGTCCCGTTGTCTGGTTGACCGTTGGGGCACCACTGAAGATTTTGCAACCAACTTCCTCCACTCCTCACGGTCCTCAGCTTTCCGCAGAATGATGTTCCATTCAAGGCCAGTCCACTCTCTGATATTGTCTTCCCATCTTTTTCTCTGTCTGCCTCTTCGTCTCCCTCCCTGTACTGTTCCCTGCATGTTGTTTATTGTGTCCGAAAATCTGTCTGGGTCGGGACTTTGCAAAATTATGTGGCAACGGCCTGCCATATAAAACTAACCTATGAGGCATTTCTTTACAAAGAACACTGCATCCAGCCCCGAAACCTCGCTGATATAGTAGTAGTAGCAGTAGTAGTAGTAGTAGTGGTACCTGTAGTAGTAGTATTGTTGTTGTTGTTATTAATACTTTTTAGTAGTAGTAGTGGTAGTATTCAATTATCATCATTATCATCATCATCACCACCATTATCATTTTATCAGTATCATCGTCATCATCCATCATCATCCATCATCATCATCATCATCATCATCATCTTATCACCATCATCACCATTATCAGCTTTATTATTATTGTTAGTATTAATATTATAATTATTATTATTATTATTATCATCATTATTATTATCATTATTATTGTTGTTGTTGTTGTCGTTGTCGTCGTCGTCGTCATCATCATCATTATCATCACCATCATCGTCTTCTTCTTCTTCTCTTTTTTTTTCTTCTTCTTCTTCTTCTTTATCATCATCATCACCATCGTCATCATCATCGTCATTTTTTCTTGCTATACTCTCCAAACTCAACTAGACTCACTGCGCAATGTTCATATTTAAACTAATGGAACACAGAGAACTCAAGCTTTTAAGCAAGCTGACCACACTCCACAATGTTGTCACACAATCTGCAATCTTCTGTTTGCGTGCCAGCTAACTGGATATTTTCAAGCTTTAACGGACACTAACATCATCATCATCATCATCATCAGGTGCCCTGCCGCATGGCGTTGGCGACCATGGACTTCCAACCATCTCTATCCTCGTTGCCCCTAGCATCTCCCCCACCCTCCTCATCCTCAGCCACTCTGCAAGTCCGTCCAGCATTCTCTCCCTGGGTCTACCTGGTGCTCTCTTTCCCTCCAGCTTTCCCTTGTGACCAGGTGCTCCAAATCCCACTTCCTCATAAAATGGCCTATAAATGTTGCCTGTCTTTTCCTAATTTTCCTTATGAATGATCTACTTGTGTCTGCCTCCATCAAGACTGTCTCGTTTGTTTTCTTTGCTGTCCATGGAACTCTCAACATTCTTCTGAGAAACCACATCTCGGCTGCTTCAATCTTGCTGTGGCTTTGCTTGCTGACTGCCCACGCCTCGCATCCGTACAACAGTATTGGTTCTATATAACATTCAAGGACTGTCTTTGTGATGTTAATTGATAGGCATTTGTTGGTAAGAATGCTTGTCATCTTCTTGAATGCTGCTTTGGCTTGGTCGATTCTGCCAGCTATTTCCGATGTGCATCTGCCATCTGATGAAATGACCGTTCCCAGGTATTTGAACTTATTAACCTGTGTCAAGGTTGTGCCATTTGCTGTTATTTTGCATGAGGGGATTTCATGTTTTTTACTGATCACCATGACTTCAGTCTTCCTGCTGTTTAGTTCCAACCCCTTACCTTTGCTTTCTATTTCTAGTATATTCACAAAGTTTTGTAGGTCCCTTTCATTTTCTGCAATTAGCACGGTGTCATCTGCGTACCGAATGTTGTTTATCATTTACCCTCCAACCTTTAATTCAAGGTCTTCTTCTAGGACATTAGCATAACTCACAGGATCTTTAACATGTATATTCTGTATGCGTGTACAGAGGCAAGGGGTTTAAAGCACTGGCTGGCTACGCACCTGTTGAACTGGGAGACCGAAAAAGTCTCCAGCCCTTTTAACCTACCAGATGGAGGTATCCAGGCAAGAATGGAACCCAGAACTTCCGATTGGAAATCCGACGTTACCGCCCCCCCCCCCCCCCTCCCTTTTTCTTTTTTAATTTATTTATTTCTGTATTTTTTTTTTAGGATCTCGCACTCAGGCAGGTTACCTTTATGCTCACCTATTTTTTTTTTGTCCCATTTTCTACGCTACCTTAATGGTCACCGAAGCAGGCACAGTTTTATTTTGTTGTTGTTATTGTTGTTTGTTGTTGCTGTGTTGTTGTTGTTGTTTTGTTTTTTGTTTTGTTTTTTGGTTGTTTTGTTGTTGTTGTTGTTGTTTGTTGTTGTTTGTTCGTTTTTGTGTGTGCGTGTGTGTTTTTGTGGGGTTTTTGTTTGTTTTTGTTTTTTGTTTTTTTTTTTGCAATGCGACAATGATGATGTCAATGAGGATGATAATCATGATGCAATGGAGTTCCGTCTAGAATTGAGACACATGACAGGTCTGTACTCTACGCTTACTATCATTAATATATCCTGGCATCAACCAGGCCCGAGAAGACACAGACACCTGCGGTGCTGGTCAGAAGATTTGAGCAACACTCTCAATAATGACGCATCCGTGAAGTGGATGAGACACAGCTGTGAGGTTCCCAGTCTTCCCAATGAGCCCACAGCACCCCAATTCTGGGTAGGAGTTGGTTAGAGCCGAAAAATCCCACAACGATTTTTGAAGGGACTGATGGGGATTCGAACCCACAACCTTCCAGTGGGTGGTCCGTTGCACTAACCACTACACCACGGCGACTGGTTACTACAGGGTCTGTCCATGTTTTGCTCCGAGGGGTGAAGGAGGGGGTGGAGGGAGAGAGAATCAGAGAGACAGACACACAGAGAAAGAAAAAGAAAAAAGCTGACCACACATCTCCTCTCCTGGCACAACTTCACTGGCTCCCTGTATCAAGGCGCATACAGTACAAACTAGACACCATGTGCTACAAAAGCCTCAATAACGCAGCCCCCGATTACCTGTCAAGCCTACTTGAGATCTGTCTTCCCTCACATACCCTCCGCTCTGCCTCCGATCCTCTGACTTTTCGCTTTCCACGCACTAAGCTCAATACCTATGGTCCACGAGCCTTCTCTGTTTCTGGTCCACTCTCCTGGAACAAACTTCCTCTCTCAGTCCGTCAGCAACCTACTTTTGTCTCCTTCAAGTCCGCTCTCAAAACTCACCTTTTCTCCTCTGCATAAAATCCTGACCTCACTCGACCCCCTCTGCAGTCTGTCTCCACTCGGAGGGGAATCACATTGTAATATATAATTGTTATAATAATTTTTTTTTATGCTCTCTATAATTTTCCATTGCTTTTATTCTTTCTCCCCATTTATAGCCATCGTGTGTATGTGTGTGTGTGTGTGTGTGTGTGTGTGTGTGTGTGTGTGTGTGTGTGGTGTGTGTGTGTGTGTGGTGGTGTGTGTGTGCGTGCGTGTGTCTGTTCAGCGCTTAGATTTGATTTTATCAAGATTTTGCGCTATATAAATATTGTAATTATTATCATTATTACAGAGACAGATTTGGAGACAAGAGACAGACAAAAGCATGTCGATCTGAGTTCCATCCCCAACCCCCCTCCCCTCTCATACCTCATCCTCCCCCCTCCCCACCCCACGGAGAGGAAGAGAAGGATGCTAATAGAAAGGGGGTGGGGGAAGAGTAGGCAAGGAAAATGTGGGGAACTCAAAGGAATAACCTAGAATTCAGAGCGAGAGTCAAACGGTTTAATCAAACAGAGGGTAAGCTTTCACTAGATATTTCTATCTGGTAGAAGAGGGCGGGGGGGGGGGGCGGAGGGAGGGGGGTCAGTTTAACCCTTTCACCCTTTCTCTCCCTCACTCTCTCCACCAGCTGGCAGTTAAAAGGGTTGATTGATGATCGTCCTGTACAGATGTGTGTGGTCCAAAGAGCAATATTTAAGGATGCTGTGTGTACGTTTCGCTTTGATGATGTGGGGTTTGGTTACTGTGCAAAAAACAAAAAAAAAAGTCACGACTTTCACCACTAGGTAAGGTGAACACGTTTTAACCCTTTGACTCCGGTTCCTCACCCTATCCACTAGAATCCTGCTTTGTCAACCATAACAGCAAAACAAAAATTCAACGCTTTTACTCCCTCGCCCTATCCACCAGCTTCCTGCAGGAGGCTGGTGGATAGGATGAGGGAGTCAAAGGGTTAAGTTTTTGTTGGTGGTGGATAGGGTGCAGCAGTCAAAGGCTTAAGTGTGAAATGATCATTTCCCTCGCCATGCATTAAAATTTCTATATATTTCCGGGTTCGTGTGTGTGTGTGTGTGTGTGTGTGTGTGTGTGTGTGTGTGTGTGTGTGTGTGTGTGTGTGTGTGTGTGTGTGTGTGTGTGTGTGTGTGTGTGTGTTGTTGTTTTTGTTTTTATCTCGGGTATTTTTTTTTCTTCTAAATTTCTTTGTAAAAAGGGAAAATGTTTGATATCGAAGGGAGAGGGAGTTGAGTGTATGTTTGTGTGTCTGTGTTTTTTGTGCTTTTATGTGTCTTTGGCAAAGGTATGTTAACAATTTGCTCAGCTGTGTGTCTTTGGATCTTTACCAAATTTGAGACAAAAGCTCAGACCGTTGAAGAATCGCAATGCAAAAGTTTGGAACTCATGGTGACAAGATCAAAAAGACAGAACAAAATTTTTTTTTTAAATTTGAGGAAGGCGTGTGAATGCAATTTCTCGGAAACTTTGATAATACTTAATTCTGTCAGTCTATGATTGTTTTTGTATTCTTCTTTCTTTTTGTTCCTTTGTTTGTTTGTTTGTTTGTTTTTTCTTTTGTTTTGTGTTCGTTTTGTTTTTTGTTTTTTCTTTCTTTTTTTGTGTTGTTGTTTGTTAGTTTGTTTGTTTGTTTGTTTTTTTGTTGTTGTTGTTGTGTTGTTATTTTGTTTCCTTTGTTTTTGTTGTTGTAGTGGTTTGTTTGGTTGGTTGGTTGGTTGGTTGGTTGTTGGTTGCTTGTGCTTGGTTGCTGGTTCTTGGTCTGGTTCCTGTGGTCTTGGTGTTGTTGGTTGGTTGCTTTCTTGCTTTGCTTTTGTTTGGTTGTTTGGTGTATCAAATGTGGATTCCTAGAATATATCTTGTTAAAAGGAAATTGTTAGAATTGCCTAACCGTCTTGATACCTTGTAACTCGTACCTTTTTAACTTAACCGTCTTACTACTTGTAACTCGTACCTTTTACTAACTTGTAACTCGTACCTTTTATACTACTTTAACCGTAGTACTTTTACTACCATGTAACTCGTACCTTTTTACTACCATGTAACTCGTACCTTTTTACTACCATGTAACTCGTACCTTTTTACTAC
>JAPXFY010000018.1:68296124-68303624 GCA_030674185.1 Monoplex corrugatus
TACTTACATACTTACTTACTTACTTACTTACTTACTTACATTACTTACTTACTTACATACTTACTTACATACTTACTTACTTACTTACTTACATACTTACTTACATACTTACTTACATACTTACTTACATACTTACTTACATACTTACTTACATACTTACTTACATACTTACTTACTTACTTACTTACTTACTTACTTACTTACATACTTACTTACATACTTACTTACATACTTACTTACTTACTTACTTACTTACATACATTACTTACTTTACTTACTACTACTATACTATACTTACTTACTTACTTACTACTACATACTTACTTACATACTTACTTACATACTTACTTACATACTTACTTACATACTTACTTACTTACTTACTTACATACTTACTTACATACTTACTTACATACTTACTTACATACTTACTTACTTACTTACTTACATACTTACTTACTTACTTACTTACTTACATACTTACTTACATACTTACTTACATACTTACTTACATACTTACTTACATACTTACTTACATACTTACTTACATACTTACTTACAGTACTTACTTACATACTTACTTACATACTTACTTACTTACTTACTTACATACCTATCTGTTTCCTCTTTTTTTTATTTCCTCGGAAGTGAACGACAGACTGGCGAGCCCGTGATTAAGAAAATACTGTCATGTGAAACGAGTTCATACAGAATAGCTAGTTGTGTTGTGATTCAGACCTTTATTTATCTTTTCATTTACTTTATATATATGTTCCTTTTTCTGAAGATAAGATACACAGGTACACATGTCATTTACATGTAACCAAGATTGTTCCAGTGATAGGCTGATACAATACCAGTATATATTACAGACTAGGTAAAATATAGGCTAGGTAGGGCCTCAGGACCTGGCCAGCTCAAGGGTTTATGTGCAGGCTTAAAGGTATGTGCCGTGATTACCATACACATGGCACCTGTGACGTTAGTGCATAAGGAATCCGTTCCGAGCGCGGAGACGTCATCTTGAGAAACTAGAACTGTCACGAATTTTTTGTCCTCCATGTGGTTTTGAACCCGCGCCTGTAAAGTGGTCTGGTGCCTAAAGATCAATGCACTCTTGTGACGGATGTCTTAACCACTTAGCTATCTATCGAACATCTGCTTTGTTTTGTGCCTTGTGAAGTTAGTGTACTTTTGTTTTTCGATCTAATCCAACTAAGAGTTCTTTTCAACGGGCTTGAAAACAAAGGTTTTCTCAAGTTGCTGGCAAGACTTGCATACTTTTCAGTCTTGTTGAAGTGGACTTCGTTCGTTGTTCTTTCATACGGCACAGTGAATTCGTTCAGAATTGGTTTTTTTCTTGCTGCGTGGGAGGAGAGTACTAGAACCTATCTCATGCCACTTGCTGATAATTAAATTTCTCTCTGTCTGTCTGTCTGTCTGTCCTGTCTCTCTCCTGGTATCTCTCTCTGTCTCTCTGTCTCTGTATCTGTCTCTCTTTCTCTCTCCTCTCTGTCTCCTCTGTCCCTCTGTCTCCTCTGTCTGTCTGTCTGTCTTCTCGTCTTTCTCTCTTCTCTCTCGACATGCACACACACACACACACAACTCTCTCTCTCTCTCTCGCTCTCCCTCTCTCTCTCTCTCTCTCTCTCCTCTCTCTCTCTCTCTCTCTCTCTCTCTCTGTGTATGTGTGTGTGTGTTATTCATTCCGGAAAATCTGCTGTGCACTCTTAGTCTTCAGTTCCATCCAATACCCTGCTTCCATGCTCCGGATGTCACAGGTTTTTCAGGTCCTGGAGAGGGTGCCAGATCTTCTGGTGGCATGTTTGTTTCATCCAGGTGTACTGAACACCTGGTACTTTCTTTAAGCATTTGATTTTGCGTCCTTGCGCACATTTCTTGGGTTAGCGCTACTTTGCATGAGTTCAGGCTATGTTCACTGTTTGCTCGCCCTGGCAGAGTGAGGGCACACAGGATCATCTGATTTCCCCATTTCGCCAGATTTGCGTTCCTTGGCAGAGGTCATATACAGATCTAGGATGAAACTGATAATGAGAGGGGCCATACGCTATATGTCGTTCCAAATGAAACTTCTTTGGAGTGCACATGCCCAATCCCAGTGCCCCAGCTGGCTTTCCTAAACTGCCTTGCTGGATTCTTCTGGCATCCTCTCTCTTTTTTTTCAATTCCTGTGTTACCATGCTTCTGTTTGTTCTTCCTTTGGTCTTTGATCACCATTCCTGTGCTGTTTGTTCTTCCTTTGGTCTTTGACCACCATTCCTGTTCTAGATGATCCATTCCCTGCCTGTTGTTTGTGTGTGTGTTCCTGTTTTTCTTTGAACCTTTGACTTTGCTCCCCACGTCCACTGCCTTCCGGACTTTCCATTTTCTGACAGTCCTCAGCTTGGGCTGGATGATCTCACGAGCCATAATCTCCCGGTTCCTCAACATGCTGAAAGCCTGTACTTTCACTGCCTTGTACTCTTCGACGCATGGATTTTAGGGTTAGCTTAACCCTGTTGACACCTGCAACCCTATCCACAAACTGCGAAAACTTAACCTTTCTCTCTTCACCCTATCCACCAGCTTTCTGCAGTAAATTAAGATTGCTTTGCTACGTTGGTTGGCGATTTGCAGGATGCTGGTGGACATGGTTGCGGGAGTCAAATGGTTAATGCTTCGCCTATGATGTCCAGTAGAGCACATACAGTGCAGAAGTGAGACACAACCCTTTTCCTTGATATTTGTTGATTTTGATCTTCTCTGATTCCACTACATTTGCTATCTGTAAAGGATTTCTAGTCTCTTATTCATCAGAATAACTGTACATAGGTAAACTCACTGTACATAGGCAACTTTTCCAAGCCTCTAAACAAAAGTATCCACCCTCATTGCATCTGCAAAAACAAAGCTATTTCCAAACCAAAATCCTGAATGCCTCTTCTTCAAGAGAACTCTTTACAACCATGAATCATCTCCTTGGCACACGAAAAGATTTACCTCTCCCAACAAAACACACAAATGAAGAACTCCCATCTGTATTCTCCATGTATTTCACCACCAAAATACAAACTCTTCGTGACAGGCTTGACAGGACACCCTGTCAACCATGCCCACCTGACCCTTCCTTCTCTGGCACACCTCTTACTACTTTTACCCCAGTCTCACAAGAAGAAATTCTCAACACAATCGGATCCATGTCGTTCAAAACCTGCGAACTGGATCCTCTTCCAGGTTCTCTCTACTTTGACTGTCTCCCTACTCTCCTCCCATTCATCACTGACATCATCAACACTTCTCTTCAAACTGGAACTGTCCCAGATTCTTTCAAGTCTGCTATTGTTCACCCTCTCCTCAAGAAATACAATTTAGACCCAAATGAACTGAAAAATTACCGGCCTATCTCTAATCTCTCTTTCTTGTCAAAACTCATCGAAAAAGTTGTCCTCAACCAGCTGAACTCTCACCTGTCTGCCAACAATCTCCTCAATCCTTTCCAGTCAGCCTACCGCCAGTGCCATAGCACTGAAACTGCCCTGCTACACATTCTCAACAATCTCCTCCTTGCAACTGATACTGGCAAAGTCTCTCTCCTCACACTCCTTGATCTGTCTGCAGCCTTCGATACCATTGACCATGGTATTCTCCTTTCTAGACTTCATCATACTTTTGGCATCTCTGACATTGCTCTCTCCTGGTTCACTTCATATCTATCAAACAGAAAACAAACTGTTCTCATTAATGGTACTTACTCTCAACCTGCATACCTGACCTGTGGTGTTCCACAAGGATCTGTCCTTGGCCCTGTTCTTTTCACTCTTTACACCTCTCCCCTGTCCATCATCATCAACTCCCACTCTATAAAACACCACTTCTATGCTGATGACACCCAACTTCTAGACAGTGACACACCAGACAATATACAGCGCCTCTTGACTCGCACCACTGAGTGTTACTCGGACATTAAGAACTGGATGACGTTCAACAAACTTCACCTTAATGATGACAAGACAGAAGCTATCCTCATTGGCACCCGTCAGAAACTTTCTCAGCTGCCTCCTCTTTCTCTTCCATTATGTAACACATCAGTCCCAATTTCTGATTCAGCTAAAAATCTTGGTGTCTGCATTGACTCTACCCTCTCCATGAACAACTTTGTTTCTCAAACTGCCAGATCTTGCTACTATCACCTCCATCGTATAAGCCTGATCAGGAAGTATCTCTCTGTCGAAACAACTGCAAAACTCGTTCTCTCCTTCATAATGTCTCGCATTGACTATTGCAATTCACTCCTGTCTGGTCTTCCTGCCTCCACCATTCACATCCTGCAGCGCATTCAAAACAATGCTGCACGCCTTGTACTAAAAAAGAAAAAAGCTGACCACATATCTCCTCTCCTGGCACAACTTCACTGGCTCCCTGTATCAAAGCGCATACAGTACAAACTAGACACCATGTGCTACAAAGCCTCAATAACGCAGCCCCCGATTACCTGTCAAGCCTACTTGATCATCTGATTTCCCTCACCGACATCCTTCAGAGTCTCATACAGATCTAATGAACTCGCTTGAGCCACGCTATATGCTTCCAAATACTTCTTTGGATGCACTGCCTATCCCGTTGGCCACTCTTTCCTGACACTTGTGGTTCTTTTGGTCAGCTACCTACTTTTTTTTCAATTCCGTTTCATAACTTCCTTTTCTCTCTGCATTTGGTCCTGACCACCATTCCCTGTGCTGCTGTCTCCTCTGGGTCCTTGTCAATTCGGGCTTTGTTTCCTTTGGCTCTTAAATTTTTCGTTGTTTTCTTGTCTTTGACCCCTTATGCCGTGTCGTGTTGTTCTTGCTTGGTCTTTGCATTCTGTTTGTTTGTTCGTTGTGTCGATTCTCTCCGGGTCTGGTGCTCTTTTTCGCTTCGATTTGACATTTTTCCCAAATCTTCCTATAAAAATATCTTATAATGTTTATTATTTTCATTTTTCTTAACGAGTGATCTAACACTGTGGCTATTGATGTCTCTTTGTTTTCTTTGCTGCCATAGAAATTCAAATCTTGCTTGAACCAATTGGCGCCGTCAAATAGTGGTTTGCTGCGGCCTTCCACGCTCCATCCGTAACAGGTATTGGTTCTTATAATTCCAAGGACACTCGCCTGGTAGTTGATAGCATGTTATAAGAATGTTTTGCCTCCTGAATGGTTTTGTCCGATCTGTCCCTATTTCCGATATGTCCATCTCCGTCTGATGCAATCCGTCCCAATATTTTTTTTACATGGGAATTTCCATTTGCTTTATTATGCATGAAGGGGAATCATGTTTTTTACTGAATCATCCTACTTCACTTCTGCTGTTTAGTCCAACCGCCTAAACCTTTGTTTCTTCTGTTACACGCATGCATAATGTCAAAGATTCTGCAAGTCACTACGTGATTAGCTTGTAAAAACACGAAAACCTTTATCCAGATTGCATGCCTACCAAAGATGCAGTCAACATCACAGTGAAATGTGGTCAGCGAATTTAAAGCTTGTGTTTTCTGTGCTCACCTATATACAGGGGGGTGCAAAAAGTAGTATACAGTTATGAAAAAAGAAAACACTACTATACTCATTGCATTTATTATACAAACAAATGAATATTGCATATACATGTAATAACAAGCACAGCCTTAATCCCTCAGATACTCAAACTGCTTGCCGTCGGTATTCACACACTCCTCTAATCGAGAGCGGACACTCAGGCACACTCTAGCACAAAGATCTTTATCAGCATCATATCAAATAACTTCATTCTTACATATGCCCCCCCTTCCTACCCCCCCAAAAAAGAGTCCATATGTCGTCCAGTATTGTTTTAAAATCCATTTGCGCTCCTCGTCTGTCAAATACCAGCCATGGTTAAATCAATTGCCGCTTAGATTTAAATTAAATTGCCGCTTTACCTGCAAAAAATATAAGAAATTAAAAGTTAGGATAAAAGTACATGCATATATTAGTTACGATGAAAATATAATTAATGACACTGGAAATATCGAAAATAAGGCCAACTAACTTAATGTGCTAATAATTTTAATGAATTAAGCTATATAATAATGTAAATTTACTGTATACCTCTTTTGCACCCCCCTGTTAAAAAAAGTCTATGTGTAATGTAAGTGAGTCCATAAGAATTTGGAGAAGAGCGCTATACTAGAACAATTTGTACAAAACATAAACGAAACAAGATCAAGATGTTCAGCTAATTACACACAGAGGAGTTTTAATGGCTGATTAATATTGAAAACTAGTGTGGAGATGAATTTATAGTCTATGAACGAGAACCAGACAAAAACACTAAAAAAAAAACAAAGAATAAGAACGCGTATTTTATTACAACCAGACAGGGACGGCGCAAATTTTCGGCCAACTGGTCTTTGTCAGGCGTATGATCACAAACAAAACAAAAAAACCCAAATACAAACATTAGAAGGAAAAGACTGAAACTTCCCTTTATTCCTTTTCTCACACAGGACGAGAGGCAGGGAAGTTTCAGTCTTTTTCTCCTAATTGTTGTATCTGGTGTTTGTTTATTTGTGATCTTACCTCGACAAAGGCCAGTTGGCCGAAAATTTGCGCCTGTCTTTCTGGTTGTATTAATACGCGTTCTTATTTTTTTTCGTGTTTTTTTACTGGTTCCTGTTTGCTTGAACGCGGGCAGTCACACTTTTTTGGATTTCGTATTACTATGAACGAAAACAAAACAAACAAAACTTGGGGATTGTGCTAAAAGCAACATAAACTCCAGCCTAACTGACAAATGTGACCTCCCACCACGAAATCAGTCTTAACAAGCATTTTGGGTATTTTGAGATATACATATCACTGGAAAGTGTACATTCTCTGATTATTTTGGTACTTGAATAAAGCTTGTACTCAAAAAAATGTAGAAGTTATGTATGTTTAAAGTCATTAAGTTGTATGACGGCCATTTTGAGAAAACAGCCTCTAAACTTTTTGTGTGCTCTCCTACACATTTTCCTTCAATTTCTTTATTTGGTGGCTTTGACCCAAGTTTGTTTCTAATTTTCGCTGTCATTATCTGAAAGGTGCACCAAAGAGCTTTCCATCAGTATATTACATGTGCGGGTACTGCACAGGTTAGGTTTGTAATAAGAGACAAAAAAGGTACTTTTGGTATGAATGGGGTTCTTTCTGCTGCGATCAGTGCATTGAAATACCATTTTAAATTGATTAATATAAATTTTTTCTAGAAAAAAATGTCTGTGGGGGATTTAAAAAATCATTGAGTACGTGCCTAGCTTTTCGACTAGGTGAATGAGCGAGTTAAGACTGATTTCGTGGTGGAGGTCACAAATTCTTTCTCAGAATTAAGGTCGAGGGATGATGGTTCTTGATAAAATGAAAGATCGTTAACGTGTGAAATTCTGGCATCAGGACAGGCCGGCAGCTTTTAAAGATGTGGACAGGTGACGGAGGTGATAATGAGTGCTGGCAAACATGTGTATCC
>JAPXFY010000018.1:68326124-68331124 GCA_030674185.1 Monoplex corrugatus
TGTCTGTCTGTCTTCTCTCTCTCTCTCTCCTCTCTCTCTATCTCTGTCTCTCTCTCTGTCTCTCTCTGTCTCCCTCTGTCTCTGTCTCTTTCTCTCTCTGTCTCTTTCTCTCTCGTCTCTTTGTCTCTCTCTGTCTCTCTCTGTCTGCCTCTATCTCTCTCCTTCTCTCTGGTTCCGCAGGGTGAGAAGCTCGCATAGCTACAGACGCTAAACGTGCATGACACCAGCCACTAAGCTTGTACGGCACAACCCCTGAGGTTTATAAGCTTGTATGGCAGAGCTCTTAAGCTTGTATGGCACAACCCCTAAGGTTTGTAAAGCTTGTATGGCAGAGCTCTTAAACTTCTTTGGTACAGCGCCTAAGGTTTGTAAATTTGAATAGTGCAACCCCTAAGATTTGTATGTGTATTTGAATGGTATAGTCTCTAAGGTTTGTTTAAGCATGTACAATACAGCCCCTAACGTCTGTAAGCTTGCATGGTAAAGCCTGTAAGGTTTGTCAGTTTGTATGGTACAGCCCTTAAGGTTCGGCAAAGCTTGTATGGTACGGCTCTTAAGATTTGTAAACCTGTACGGTACAACCGATGAGGTTTGTAAGCTTGTATGGTACAGCTGCTAAAATTTGTAAGCCTGTATGGCATAGCCCCTAAAGTTTGTAAGCTTGTATGGTACAGCTGCTAAAATTTGTAAGCTTGTATGGCATAGTCCCTAAGGTTTGTAAGCTTGTATGGCACAGCTGCTAAAATGTGTAAGCTTGTATGGCATAGCCCCTAAGGTTTGTAAGCTTGTATGGTGCAGCTGCTAAAATTTGTAAGCTTGTATGGCATAACCCCTAAAGTTTGTAAGCTTGTATGGTGCAGCTGCTAAAATTTGTAAGCTTGTACGGCATAGCCCCTAAGATTTGTAAGCTTGTATGGTACAGCTGCTAAAATTTGTAAGCTTGTATGGCATAGCCCCTGAGGTTTGTAAGCTTGTATGGCACAGCTGCTAAAATTTGTAAGCTTGTTGTATGGCACAGCTGCTAAAATTTGTAAGCTTGTATGGCATAGCCCCTAAGGTTTGTAAGCTTGTATGGCACAGTTGCTAAAATTTTTCAGCTTGTATGGTACAGCCCCTAAGGTTTGTAAGCTTCTATGGTACAGCCCCTAAGGTTTGTAAGCTTCTATGGTACAGCCTCTAAGGTTTGTAAGCTTCTATGGTATAGCCCCTAAGGTTTGTAAGCTTCTATGGTACAGCCTGTAAGGTTTGTCAGTTTGTATGGTACAGCTGCTAAAATGTGTAAGCTTGTATGGCATAGCCCCTAGGGTTTGTAAGTTTGTATGGAACAGCCCTTAAGGTTCTGCAAGTTTGCATGGTACAGATCTTAAGATTTGTAAACCTGTACGGTACAACCGCTGAGGTTAGTAGGTGTGTATGGTACAGCCCCTAGGGTTTGTAAACTGAGGTAAAGCAACTATAAAGTTTGAAGGTTCGTATGTAAAGCCCTTTTTTTATAAAGAGTGTAGGCTTGTATGGTACAGTCCCTAAAGTTTGTAAGTAAGCTTGTACGGCATAGTCCCTAAGATTTGTAAGCTTGTATGGTACAGCTGCTAAAATTTGTAAGCTTGTATGGCATAGCCCCTGAGGTTTGTAAGCTTGTATGGCACAGCTGCTAAAACTTGTAAGCTTGTATGGCATAGCCCCTAAGATGAGTTGATAAAACTTTAGGCTCCACCAGGTCTACATACAGGTTGACCTGTAAGGTCGGGAAAATCTACACCCTTTGTCCATTAGGCGGAGGTGTTTAAGGGGATTAAACACAGGACCTTCGGATTGAAAGTCCAACATTTACACTCTTGGCTACAGCGACGAAAGATAGAGTAAGCGACCTAGATAGGAAAATAATAGCAAATGTACATGTGTGTGTGTGTGTGTGTGTGTGTGTGTGTGTGTGTGTGTGTGTGTGTGTGTTGTGTGTGTGTGTGCGTATATGTGTGTAAGTGTTATGTGTGTCTGTCTGTCTGTACGTATGTATGTATGTACGTACGTATGTCTGTCTGTCTGTCTGTCTGTATGTATGTATGTATGTATGTATGTATGTATATATGTGTGTGTGTATGTGTGTGTATGTGTGTGTATGTATGTATGTATGTATGTATGTGTGTATGTATGTATTGTGTGTATGTATGTGTCTGTCTGTATGTATGTATGTATGTGTGTATATGTGTATGTATGTATGCATGTTTGTATGCATGTATGCAAGTATGTATGTACGTATGTATGTACGTATGTATATATGTATGTATGTATGTATGTATTTATGTATGTATGTATGTATGTATGTACGTATGTATGTATGTATGTATGTATGTATGTATGTACGTATGTATTTATGTATTTTTGTATGTATGTATGTATGTATGTATGTATGTATGCTGGTATACATGAATGGATGTACGTGTGTGTGGGGGCATGTGAACATGTGTCTGTATATGCATGTGTGCGCGCGTTCCTACGCGCACGCGTGCGCCCCACGTGTGTGTGTTTGTGTGTGTTTGTGGTGTGGTGTGTGTCCGTGTGTGTGTGTGTGTGTATGTATGTGTGTGTGTGTGTTGTGTCCGTGTGTGTGCGTGTGTGTGTGTGCGTGTATGTGTGTGTGTCCGTGTGTGTGTGTGTTTGTGTGTGTATGTGTGCTCGCGCGCACGCCCGCGCGCTCGCGACAGAGCGAGACATACACACAAAGAGTTAACACAGAAACGATGTTCTCAATATAATCCACATTATTTTCACCTCAGGCCAAATGTCGGTTATCAAGGCAAGAATCTAAAAGTAGGACAATTTCACTTGCCCCTGCAGACCCAAACCCTGATAGGAAGAAAAATAAAACTGGGAATAGAGAAGGATTTGTGCAAGATGTGATGTATATCCCTTTTGTAAGCAATTTCTTCAGTTCCTTTGTTCTTTGTCTCAAATTCTTTGTTTTGAAAATGAACCATCCAACAATAAAAGAGACTTTTAATCCTTTGTTTGGTTTTCTGTCAAACGCTTACACTTGCACACACGCACGCGTACACATGCACATGTACTCTCTCTCTTTGTCTTTGTCTCTCTGTCTTTCTCTCTGTCTCTGTCTCTGTCTCTGTCTCTCTGTCTCTCTGTCTCTCTGTCTGTCTCTCTCTCTCTCTCTCTCTGTCACACACACACACACACACACACACACACAAACAAACAACAATAAACACTCACAAATACGCTCACACACACAAACACACACACGCACGCACACACACACACACACACACACACACACACACACACACACACACACACACAGAAAACGCGCACACACTTAAACACACACACACACACATACACACACACACACATACAAACACACACAGTCAAACGCAGACAGTCAAACATTCACACACACACACACAAACACACACACACACACACATACACACACACACACACACACACACACACACACACACACTCAAACACGAACACGCGCACAACACACACACACACACACACACACACACACACACGACACACATACACACACACACACACACACACACACACACACACACACACACACACACACACACACACACACACACACACACAGAGAGAGAATAATAACCCTGTGGTTAAAGAGGCACCGACGGATTAGGACTAATCCCAGTGACCGCTTTGCAACCCCTCATCATGGGTGTGGTCAATAGATGAAGGGTGGATAAAGGCGAGGGTGGCTGTGGGTCTGATTGACCTGTCAGCTTACTAACTGACCCTCCACCCTATATTGCTGACAGGCGGGTCAAGAAGTGCATGTTCCTATTGATTTTTGTGGTCAGGATGTCCGGGCTAGCCCGTGGAATGTGTGGCTGTCAGGTCAGGTAAGGTCATGGGGACAGAGGATGCGGAGGAGGGAAGAGGGAGAGAATTATGCAGAAACTTTTGCTTTCTTTTTTTTTTAAGACCATCGCACTGAGGCGAGTTACCTTTGTGCTCACCTTTTGTATATATATATTTTTTTGTCCCATTTTCTACGCCGCCTTAACCCCTTGACTCCTGCAAAGCCTGTCCACCTTCCAGTCCAGGTGGTCCGTTGCGCTAACCACTACACCACGGCGACTGTTGTATAAAGCATTCAGCATTATCAACCATGCTAACAAAGCAAAAACTTAACCCTTTGACTCCCTGGTGGATCGGGTGAGGGAGTCAAAGGGTTAAGTTTTTGCAGTTGGTGGTAGGGTGTGGGAGTCAAAGGGTTAAGTTTTGCAGTTGGTGGGTAGGTGCGGGAGTCAAAGGTTAAGTTTTTTGCAGTCGGTGGGTAGGGTGCGGAGTCAAGGGTTAAGTTTGCAGTCGGTGGTAGGGTGCGGGAGTCAAAGGGTTAATGACTACAGAAGCTGCACTCTCCTTACAATGTGATGGTGATGATGTCGATGGGGATGATAATCACGATGCTATGGAGTTTCGTCGAGGATTGTGACTGCGTGACAGGGCTGTAATCTACGCTTGCTATCTTAATATATGCTGGCGTCAACCAGGCCCGAGAGATACAGACACCTGCGGTGCTGGTCAGAAGATTTGAGGGACACCCTCAATGACGCATCCGTGGAGTGAATGTGACTCGATTGTGTTCGTCCGGTCTTCCCGATGAGCCACAGCACGCCCAACTCTGTGGTAGGAGCGGTTAGAGCCGAAAAAATCCCACAACGATTTTTTTGAAGGGACTGATGGGGATTCGAAACTACAACCTTCCAGTCGGTGGTCCGTTTGCGCCAACCACTACACCACGGCGACTGGTTGTACTCGTATAAACCTTTTTTATTTCTTCATCTACATTTTGTGGTGGTGATAAAAACTTCATTTGAGTTCATTTCAGTTCAATTCAGATCTCCTTTCTGAAACACACTTGGAAATACATGCACCGGACTCGCACCACACGTAAGGGAAAGTCTTTAAATTCCGAACAGTCGAATGATTTCCAAGAGTCCATTTTATCGAAA
>JAPXFY010000018.1:68333624-68351124 GCA_030674185.1 Monoplex corrugatus
CTCTCTTCTATCTATCTATCTATCTGTCTCATTCTCTCTCTCTCATTCTTTCTCTCGCTCTCTCTCTCTTTCTCTATCTTTCTCTCTATCTCTCTTTTCTTTCTCTCTCTCTCTTTCTCTTTCTCTCTTTCTCTCTATCTTTCATTTCTCTCTCTCTCTCTCTCTCTCTCTCTCTCTCTCTCTCTCTCTCTCTCTCTCTCTCTCTCTCTCTCTCTCTCTCTCTCTCTCCCCACATTCCACGAAAACCAGGTTTCTGATGACCCTGTGCAACGATCAAAGTAAAACCCATTGCAGGTCAATTGATTATTTACTTTGTTGTCGGGGTTTGTTGTTGATTTGGCAGTCTAGTTAGCCCACTCACCACGGGTCTCTTCCAAAACACAAACGAAATATAAAAAAAGCGAAAAGATAATCATAAATCGATCTGTTTATTGACTAGCTCGTAAAGCATAGACGGAACAAATTACCCTTGGCGTCGTTTTGAAGGTATGCTTTGCATCAAGGAGAAGAATTTTGATGTTTGAAAGAAGTCAAACGATTATGTGGAAGTTCTGTCTATTTTGTTTTACCTTTCTGTTCCCCTTGGTTTTTTCTCATCTCGTTTTTTTTAATGCCTCAGTTTTTACCTGACGGTTTGTGTTGGTAGTGGTTGTGTTGTTGTTATGGTGGTGGTGGTAGTGGTGGTGGTTGTTGTTGTGGTGGTAGTGGTGGTGGTGTTGTCATTGTGGTTGTTGTGGTTGCTGTGGTTGTTGTTGTTGTTGTTGTGGTTATTTCTTTTCTGTTTTTTCTTTTTATTTATTTGTTTGTTATTTCGTGATTTCTTTATTTCTTTATCTATCCATCTATCTATCTATCTATCTATCTATCTATCTATCTATATATCTATCTATCTATAATTCATCTGTCTATCTATCTATCTGTCTATTTATCTATCTATAATTTATCTATCTATCTATCTATATATCTTCTATCTATCTATAATTCATCTGTCTATCTATCTATCTATCTATTTATCTATCTATAATTTATCTATCTATCTATATATCTATCTATCTATAATTCATCTGTCTATCTATCTATCTATCTATTTATCTATCTATAATTTATCTATCTATCTATCTATATATCTATCTATCTATAATTCATCTGTCTATCTATCTATCTATTTATCTATCTATAATTTATCTGTCTATCTATCTATATATCTATCTATCTATAATTATCTGTTCTATCTATTTATCTATCTATAATTTATCTGTCTATCTATCTATATATCTATCTATCTATAATTCATCTGTCTATCTATCTATCTATCTATTTATCTATCTATAATTTATCTATCTATCTATCTATATATCTATCTATCTATAATTCATCTGTCTATCTTATTTATCTATCTATAATTTATCTGTCTATCTATCTATATATCTATCTATCTATAATTCATCTGTCTATCTATCTACTATCTATTTATCTATCTATAATTTATCTGTCTATCTATCTATCTATCTATATATCTGTCTGTCTATCTGTCTATCTATCTATCTGTCTATCTATCTATCTATCTATCTATCTATCTATTCATTCATTCATTTCGTCTCATCAGAAGGGCTAGCATCCAGACTACCGTTTATGGTCTGGTGAACGGGGTGTGGCGGTTGGGGAGAGGGATCTGTGAGGAAAGGTGAACATGTCCTAGTATGATCGAACCCCAAACCATGGATCCCTGGCTTCTCTTGTTTCCTATGCGCTGGTTTAACCTACAGGGCTACCAGCCCACTTATTTACGTTTCTGACCGAATTCGAGAAGGTTTCGGTTTTGCACCAAAAAGAATAAAAATCAATGGTGAAGCCTTTCCAATAACGCGTTTAATTTTTATTTTAAAAAAAAAAAGGTTTTCACCGAATATCCACACTTTTGCTTGTCAAGGTCAGTGTTGCTTTAAAAAGAAGTCTTAGTTCAGCTAAAACTTGGCATGCACGTAGAACAAATGTAAAACTGTCACAACAGTGAAAACAGAGTTTAAATAGCCTCAGAAACTGCCGTTCACACACAGTCCGCAAAATAAGGCGTGTGTGTATGTGTGTTTCTTTGTTATCACCCCTTCTTAGAGGCCATTCATGGCCTTCGTGAAAGAATTATCTGAATCTGAATCTCTCTGTCTCCCTCCCTCCCTCCCTCTCTCTCTCTCTCTCTCTCTCCCCTCTCTCTCTGTCTGTCTCTGTCTCACTCAATCTCATTCTTGTGTATTATTATCTGTTTATCATTCTTTCCTTTTTGATGAAAAGGCTATTACATCATATCGATTGGAGAGAGGTGTGTGTTTGTATGTGAGTCTGTTACAAAAAAAAAAAAAAAAACGTGTTAGCAAGATTTCCACAGCTGTTTCTTGGATTTTCCCAAATTTGTATGAAAGATGTGAACTGCTGAGAAGCGGCGAATGCATGCGTATTAGAAGTGACCGAACCAAGGTCAAGGTCACACGGACCAAACAAATGTCTAAGGTCAGCACAACTAAACAAAGTGTGTGAGCAACACTTTCTCAGGATCCTCTGAAAATCATTACATTTGTGAAAGTCTAGTATTGTCTTCGCTGTATATCAACTTTCGTTTCACTGGTTTCTTGGAGATCGCATTGACCTTGAGAAGTACAGATTCTGAATTTTCTGTTATATTTTCTGTCCTAAAAGGAGAACGTTAGAACGAATTGACCATCTTACCTCCATCTCACCCCGCCCACCAATCAACTAATGGGAATGAAATATGCAAAACTGCTGCTGCATCTTAAAGAGTAGTTGACGATTACTTTAGGACATTCTGCAAGCGCTGTTTGTCATGATCAGCTGTTGGCAATTGGGGTAATTGGTCAGCAGAAAACAAGTCCGAAAAAGGGGGGATAACTCCGCAACAATGAGGATAGTGACGTTATGTATTCTTTTCGTCACGCTGATAGTGATTTCAATTTTTGCTTGTTAGAGATTGCATGCAATGTCCCGAAATTAAAAAAAAAGTTTGTTTCCTGGAAAAAAAAAAAGGCTGAATTAAGGCACTTCTTTTTTTTTTTTTTTTTTGGTCAATACTGTCTTGACCTTGGCAGTTTGACCTATAAACTTATGCATTCGCCACTTCTCTATGGTTCACATCTTTGACCAAGGTTGTTTTTTTTTATATAAAGATCCATCGAGAAACAGTTGAGAATCTTATTCCAACACATTTGGGTAACACAGACACACAAACACAAGGACGCGCGTGCATACATACACGCACACACACACACACACACACACACACACCACACACTCTCACACACACACAACACACACACACACACACACACACACACACACACACACACACACACACACACACACACGCACACACGAACACATACCAGTAGTAGGCCTCCTTCGGTCATGACTGACCATGGACAAAGTACATCCGTTCTAATGTCTAGATGGGCTGTCTGCTTGGTCCAAGCAACGTCGCCTGTGACTGTACAGACCAATGCGAGAGAGGCAGTCTCTGTCGCAGCGGTCGCATGTGTATGCTGATGCTGGTCTGTTGGCTGTCATCCCTTTTCTGCGAACTCGCTTTTCTGCTGCAGCAGCTGACAGTTTGTCCTCACCAATCCGCAGCTGTTTCTTGAGAGTAGTTCTCCAGCTGTTGCGGTCGTCTGCGAGGTCCTCCCAGGACTCAGTGTTGATCTCAAGCGCCTTCAAGCGCCTTCATGTCACGTTTGCAAACGTCTTTGTATCTCAGCTGTGGGCGGCCAATGTTTCTCTGCCCTGTGGCAAGCTCACCATAAAAGATGTCTTTTGGGATGCGACCATCTTCCATGTGGCGAACGTGGCCCAACCAGCGCAGCATGGTATGCATGGTTGGGAGGCCAGCGCAGGTTAGGACTTCGGTGTTGGTCACCTTGTTTTGCCAGGAAATGCCAAGTATGCGCCGTAGGCTTCTCAGGTGGAAGGTATTGAGCCTTTTTTCCTGATGAGCATGCGTGGTCCACGCCTCGCTGCCATACAGCAAGGTGCTGAGGACACAGGCGTTGTATACAGCCATCTTTGTCTTTGTGGTCAGCTTGGGATTTGTCCACACCCTTTGTGTGAGGCGGGCTAGTGTTGTGGCTGCCTTCCCGATCCTCTTGTCGACCTCTGTGTCAAGGGAGAGGTTATCGGTGATGGTGGGCCCAAGATATGTGAATTGATGGATGGCTTCAAGCTCGTAGTCATCAATGGTGATGGCTGGTGGAGATGGCGTGTCTTGGCCCAGGACGTTTGTCTTCTTAAGACTGATGGTCAGACCAAAATCTTTGCAGGCCTGGGAGAAGCGGTCCATTAGTGACTGCAAGTCCCGCTGAGTATGGGTCACAACTGCGGCATCGTCGGCAAATAGCATGTCTCTGATGAGGGCTTCACGGACCTTTGTCCTTGCTCTGAGGCGGGCGAGGTTGAAGAGCCTGCCATCTGATCTGGTCCGCAGGTGGATCCCTTCTTGCGCTGTGCTGAACGCATGCCTCAGGAGGAGAGCGAAGAAGATTCCAAAGAGGGTTGGGGCCAGGACGCAGCCTTGTTTCACACCGCTGCGTACATCGAAGGGCTTGGAGAGGTTTCCGTTGAACTGCACCATCCCTTTCATGTTTGAGTGGAAGGACTCAATTAAGCTGTGCAGTTTGGGGGGGCAGCCGATTTTTCGGAGAGCCCTGAAAAGGCCATCTCTGCTGACTAGGTCAAAGGCCTTGGTGAGGTCAATGAATGCCACATACAGGGGCATCCGCTGCTCTCTGCACTTCTCCTGGATTTGGCGAAGGGAGAAGACCATGTCTACCGTGGATCTCTCTGCTCGAAAACCACACTGTGATTCCGGGTAGACGCGTTCAGCCAGTTTCTGCAGGCGGATTAGGAGGACCCGAGCATAGACTTTGCCAACAATGCTGAGGAGCGAGATACCTCTGTAGTTATTGCAGTCGCTCCTTTCGCCCTTGTTTTTGTACAGGGTGACGATCTTGACGTCCCTCATGTCCTGTGGTACAGCTCCCTCATTCCAACACTGACAGAGAACTGCGTGCAAAGGGTGCAGAAGAGAAGTCTTGCAAATGCTTGATGAGGTCTGGGGGAATTCCGTCGTTGCCAGGTGCCTTCCCTGATGCCAGGCTATCAATGGCCTTGTTGAGTTCGTCCACATTTGGCTCTGCGTCAAGTTCTTCCATTACCAGCATGCACTTGATGGCATCGAGGGCTAAGGGGGACACCATGTTCTGTGTGCAGTAGAGGTCGGAGTAGTGTTCCGCCCATCTTTCCATCTGTTGGCTAGGATTACTGATTACTTCCCCAGTGGAGGATTTGAGGGGGGCGATCTTGCTCTGTGTTGGTCCCAGTGCCTTCTTGATACCATCATACATTCCTCGGATGTTGCCTCTTTCAGCAGCACTCTGTGTATCTCTTCGCTGAGCTCTGTCCAGTACTCGTTTGCGCAGCGCCTGGCGTTAAGCTGAACCTTACTTCTGGTAGCCCTGAGGATTTGCAGGTTCTTCTCACTGGGTGACCGCTTATACTTGGTGAGTACGGCACGCTTCGCCTCAACAGTGGGAGTCATCTCTGATGATTTGGCCTCAAACCAATCGTGGGACTTCACAGTTTTCTTCCCAAAGGTGGCCATAGCAATGCGGTGCATGGTGTCTCGTAGCGTTTCCCATCTCTCAGTGGCAGAGTCTCTGGGCTGCAATGCATCGTATTCTCTCTGAAAGGCCTCTGCGAACTGTTCTACAAGATCTGGCTGAGACATCTTGCTGACGTCAATGCGAGGGTTCCCTTGTTTCTTGGAGCAGTGGAACTTCTTTGGTTGTAGCCTGATCTTGCAACATACCAGAGAGTGGTCTGTGTCGCAGTCTGCGCTGTGATAAGAGCGAGTGTGGAGAACGTTTTTGATAGCGGCACGTCTTACTAGGATCAAATCCAGTTGGTGCCAATGTTTTGAGCGGGGATGCCTCCAGGAGACTTTGTGCTGAGGCTTCGTCTTGAAGAAGGAGTTGGCGATGCACAGTTCATGGCAGGCGCAAAACTCAAGCAGTCGCTGTCCATTCTCATTCATTTTCCCCACACCAAAGGAACCGAGGAAGAAGGGCCATGAGTCATTGTCTGCACCCACTCTGGCGTTGAAATCGCCCAGGAGAACAAGTTGTTCTGTTCTGGGGATGTTCCTTATGGTTGATGCAAGATTTTCGTAGAACTCATCCTTGGTGTCTGGAGAGGCGGACAGAGTTGGGGCATAAACGCTGATGAGAGTGACATAGCCTTCGGTGGTGTTGAGGCGGAGAGTCGAGAGTCGTTCTGAGCCGCCGCTGCCTGGTTCAATCATGTTCAGCAGGCTGTTCTTTACTGCAAAGCCTACTCCGTGCTCTCTTGGGGCATCAGAACTCTTTCCTTGCCAGAAGAAGGTGTAGTCCCTTTCCTTTAATGTTCCTGAGTCAGCCAGCCGTGTTTCCTGCAGAGTGGCAATGTCCACATTGAGCCTCTTTAGTTCGCTGTTTATGACGGCGGTTTTTCTGGCGTCGCTGATGTCTTGCAGATCTTGGGAGAGCCCAGGCATCATTGTTCGGACATTCCAACAGCCCAGTTTCACTGCTGATCCTTTTCCTGATCCGTTTCTTGAATTTGAATTTTTCTTTTTGTTTGGTGCGGTAATTAACGACCTGCTTGTCAGATTTTCTCCTAATCTTCATGCACCCAATGAAGAAGGCAGGTCGTGGCGGGACAGCACCTAACTGGCTGGGGGCTGCCCAGCTTAGGTGGGCGGTAGCTGTCCAGTAAGACACGAAGGTCTCTCCCACCGTCAAAAGCAACCCCTGGCGTCAGCTCTACGCCAGTTGAGCAATGACTTATCACTGGTATCTGTTGCTTTCCGTGTTGTGCCGACACTAGTGTTAGTAGCGAGGCTGGAGTGTCCTCTCCAGGTCGTAGGTGCAGAGTGTTTGTGGATGAATGGACGGATGTAAGCCTGGGCAGTGTAATATGGATGACAGGCTGTTGCCCATGCAACTTGTCCCCCCTCTCCACCTCGCTGACAGATCCAAAGGAACAGCAGGGCTGTTACGTTTTGGTGCCAACGCGGCCGCAGGAGCTGCCGGAAAGTGACAAAGTTTGCCATCCAACCGCCTTAGGGGCCCCACACCGGATTTACTGTCAGGGTTTACTCCCTTAGCTAGATGGCCGCGGGTAGCTCACCAGAGCTGGCGCCCTTTGATGGATCTAATTTATTTCCACCAGGGTTTCTAGCCACCCTCCTCACCATCCTCCTGAGAAGACTGATGGGGGTGCTGGTTTAGTCGCCAGCAATTCGACCCTGTGACAGGTAGTACTGGGTTCCAGGTTACCAGTAGCGGATACATCTATTCGACCTGATATTATATGTATATGTGTGTGTGTGTGTATGTATGTATGTACGTGTGTATATACTTACGTATGTATGTATGTATGCATGTATGTATGTATATATGTATGTATGTTATGTATGCTTGTATGTATGCATGTATGCGTGTATGTATATGTGTATGTATGTTTGTATCCATGTATGTATATATATATATGTATGTATTATGTATTATGTATGTTTCTATAAATGAATGTTTCTATGTATACATGAATGTATATGTATATGTATATATAGATATATATATATATATATATGTGTGTGTGTGTGTGTGTGTGTGTGTGTGTGTGTGTGTGTGTGTGTGTGTGTGTGTGTGTGTAGACAGACAGATAGGCAGACAGACAGACAGACAGATAGATAGATAGCTAGATAGATAGACAGACAGACAGACAGACAGATAGATAGAGAGATAGACAGACAGATAGATAGATAGATAGACAGATAGATAGATAGATAGATAGATAGATAGATAGATGATCAAACGTAAGAACACTTTATCACTCCAGGATAGTAGCATTAGGTCCCTTCAGACCTTACAGCTACTCCTTACCATAGTTCTGGACAGCGCAGCTACACGTCTGTGTGTCCCCGTGTCTGTTTATCTGTCAGTGTTTTCCACACATACGTCCATAATCACACACCCCCTACTCCATCTTACCATCCTCTACTTCCCTAACCCCCCCCCCCCCCACACACACACACACACACTCGCCCCTCCAAAATCCCCGTCCTATTGCTTCCACCATCCGTCCTCTACCACCCCAAGCCCTGCCGTCTAAGACGCCAACTGAAATAGGCGTAAAACAGCAATTAACTGACTACGACTTTACGGCCTTATCCACACCCTACCCACTCCGTACCCCGCCCATAACGGGCTCCGACAATACACGACTGTGCACCTGCCGCCCCTTCGTGTTCATGGGTCCACCAGCCACCAAGGACATAGTTCTTCACCGCCGCGGTCATTATCATCTCTCTTCTCCCCCCGTCTGAACCGTTCTGCCACTACATGTACTTCTCCCTTGAACAGTGGCAGAATGGTTCAGACATTCGCCTGCCAATAACTAAACTCGAGGTTCCAGGGTTCGCTCCACGTAAAGGCCTCGAGTTTTCTACTCAGTTTGACCGGAAAACCGAACTGAACGTCTAGTCCTTTCGGAAAGGGACAGAAAAACGAGTTCGGATCCGTGTGCCTTTTGGCTGCGCACGTTGAAGATCGTGAAGTTGAAAAACGTGAAGAGCAGGGCATTTCCCGGCTGTCTCGGTACAAAACTTTGGAGAGAGAGGTTGATTTTCCAGGTCCCACCCCTTGAAGACCATTCAGCCTTTTTGCCTTTTTAAAGTCTTGCCCCCCTCCCCCCTCCCTCTTCGCTTTCCATGGCACAGTGAGAAGGGCCTATACATGTATATTCTGTTAGTGTTCCATCAGTTCAAATTTCTCAAATGCTCTTGGGTGTAGGCTCTCGCGTATTCACCACAACAGCAACCTGAGGTTCAAATCCCCGCTATAAAGCGATTTTTAGCGATCCCGGATGAGATCCTCCTTTGTTCTGTTTTGTTGAGTTTAAAGTCCTACCACTCTCAGAGTATCGAAATCTAGCTATAAGAATGTTGCTCAAAGAAGCCTTAAAATCTTTTTTGGTTGCATTGTAAGATACCGATGCTATTGTCAGATTCTCTCTCTTCTTCTTCTTGGCGTACGCTGCTACACAATCATTTGAGTTCGGGTGATGAATGCAGCCGTCTTTTCCAGCTCCTGTCTGCAGCCATGGAGTTTGGTTGTCAGCGGAGTGTCTGTCGGCCACACGTCCTGTCTTGCCACCTGGTGAAGGGGACATCTTTGGAGTATATGCTCCATGGTTTGGTCTTCTTGACCGCAGGGACAGGTTGGGGAGGGCGCCAGCTTCAGTTTGCGGTACATGTGGCTGTTCAGCCTATTGTGACCAGTGCGCAACCTCACCAGGGCAACTTGCTGCTCTCTAGACAACAGGTGGTAGTCATCCATGTGTCGTCTCGCCATGGAAAGCGCCCTGATGATGCTCCTCTTCTCACTGTAGCTGACGCTGTTGTTAGGTTGTTCTTCTCTGGCTCCCTCCTTAGCAAGCATATCAGCTCGCTCATTCCCGGAGACTCCGCAGTGGGCTGGGATCCACTGCAGAACTGCTCTTCTGGTTGTGGCAACCTGGTGCAGAGCTCTAGACAGGAGGGGGAGCGTGTTGTTCTGGCATGCCTGCAGCACGGAGAGGGCATCAGACAAGAAGACAACTTGTCTGCAGTCACAGTCTGTAGCCTGAATCATGGAGACCGCCTGCATGAGACACAGATTCTCTGTGATTTGGATCGAGTCTTCGTCCTTTGAGAGATGAGCGGTTCATGTAGTAAGTAATGGAGCCGTGGATTCAAGATCTGATGTCTCCAGGTCAATCCCATCCCACAACGTAACAAAACTGGCCTGTTCGCTGCCCCATCTGAATGCCCCAATCATTCTGATGGTCGATTTATCTGTTAAGTGTCTCGTAGGTACCGTGCCCTCACCTCCCCCCTTCCAACCCCCTCTCTTTCCAGGCCTTGCCAGCGCATAGTGTTTTGTGGAGGTGAAAACATTTGGGACTGGCAGCACATAGTATTTTGTGCAGGCTGGAAACATTTGGGACTGGCAGCTATATAGTATTTTGTGCAGGCTGAAAACATTTGGGACTGGCAGCACATAGTGTTTTGTGTAGGCTGGAAACATTTGGGACTGGCAGCACATAGTATTTTGTGCAGGCTGGAAACATTTGGGACTGGCAGCTATATAGTATTTTGTGCAGGCTGAAAACATTTGGGACTGGCAGCACATAGTATTTTGTGTAGGCTGGAAACATTTGGGACTGGCAGCACATAGTATTTTGTGCAGGCTGGAAACATTTGGGACTGGCAGCACATAGTATTTTGTGCAGGCTGGAAACATTTGGGACTGGCAGCACATAGTATTTTGTGCAGGCTGGAAACATTTGGGACTGGCAGCACATAGTATTTTGTGCAGGCTGGAAACATTTGGGACTGGCAGCACATAGTATTTTGTGCAGGCTGGAAACATTTGGGACTGGCAGCACATAGTATTTTGTGCAGGCTGGAAACATCATGTGATTGGGACCTGCAGTGATGGTGATCTCATAAGGAATCTCCCCAGGGTCGTCCAAGCGATGAGGTGAGGTACAGGACATGTTGGACGCTGGTTCCCTGTAGTTCTCTTGCAGGTGTCCATTGTGGGTAGTAAGGCCCTTACATCATCGTCACCAACTGTGGGTAGTGAGGCTCTTACATCATCGTCACCAACTGTGGATAGTAAGGCTCTTACATCATCGTCACCAACTGTGGGTAGTAAAGCTCTTACATCATCGTCACCAACTGTGGGTAGTAAGGCTCTTACATCATCGTCACCAACTGTGGGTAGTAAGGCTCTTATATCATCGTCACCAACTGTGGGTAGTAAGGCTCTTACATCATCGTCACCAACTGTGGGTAGTAAGGCTCTTACATCATCGTCACCAACTGTGGGTAGTAAGGCTCTTACATCATCGCCACGCTGACTGACACCTTGTGTGAAAATTTTGAGCTGGAATATCTTTAGTTTCTGCAGCCTGATGCTTCATAATGATCCTCACTTTACCAAGACGGATGTGACTTTCTTCAGGAGTGTGATTATGAGCCTGTTCTACTACATCTGTATTCTCTCTTTCCAAGTCTAATTTCAAGCTGCCCCAGCACTGGGAACTTGACCTTTAGACACAATTCCACCATATTTTGGTTGTACAAATAGAGTGCTTGGTGCGCGTAAAATCAACATGGCAGAGTTTCATGCGACCTTTCTTGCTGTGGATAGTCTCTGTGGCACTGAACATTGTTAGCAATGAATTAAGTCAATAAAATATTTCCTCTAAAAATAACATGGTTAAGTGTAAAAGTTCACTTCTACATTAAATGAGTTCATTATACAATGGCACATAGCAACGTTTCAACTCTGATCCCATCTCAGCTTTGTGCGCATGTGTGTGTGTGTGTGTGTGTGTTGTGTGTGTGTGTGTGTGTGTGTGTGTGTGTGTGTGTGTGTGTGTGTGTGTGAGTGTGTGTGTGTGCGCGCGCGCGCGCGTGTATGTTTTTGTGAGTGTATATGTATTTTGAAAACTTATACTCGTCAAACGTTTTATCATTTATGTAAAGTTTTTGGTTTATAATGTATATATCTAAAAAAAAAAAAAAATTTATGTTGTTATTATTTGTGGGTTTTCTTACTGAGTTGACTATGCTTTTTACTATTTTTTTTTTTATTATCTCTTAAATGTTCCTATGTAAAGTGAAATGAACATGATTTCGACATGGCCGACGCCATACAAATGAAACCAGTAGTAGTAGTAGTAGTGGTAGTGGTAGTAGTAGTGGTAGTAGTAGTAGTAGTAGTAGTAGTAGTAGTAGTAGTAGTAGTAGTAGTGGTAGTAGTAGTAGTGGTAGTAGTAGTAGTAGTAGTAGTAGTAGTAGTGGTAGTGGTAGTAGTAGTAGTAGTAGTAGTAGTAGTGGTAGTAGTAGTAGTGGTAGTAGTAGTAGTAGTAGTGGTGGTAGTAGTAGTAGTGGTAGTAGTAGTAGTAGTAGTAGTAGTAGTAGTAGTAGTAGTAATAGTAGTAGTAGTAGTAATAGTAGTAGTAATAGTAGTAGTAGTAGTAATAGTAGTAGTAGTAGAAGTAGTAGTAGTAGTAGTAGAAATAGTAGTAGTAGTAGTAGTAGTAGAAATAGTAGTATAGTAGTAGTAGTAGTAGTAGTAGTAGTAGTAGAAATAGTAGTAGTAGTAGTAGTAGAGGTAGTAGTAGTAGTAGAAAATAGTAGTAGTAGTAGTAGTAGTAGTAGTAGTAGTAGAAATAGTAGTAGTAGTAGTAGTCGTAGTAGTAGTAGAAATAGTAGTAGAAGTAGTAGTAGTAGTAGTAGTAGAAGAAATAGTAGTAGTAGTAGTAGTAGTAGTAATAGTAGTAGTAGTAGTAGTAGTAGAAATAGTAGTAGTAGTAGTAGTAGAAATAGTAGTAGTAGTAGTAGTAGTAGTAGAGAATAGTAGTAGAAGTAGTAGAAGTAGCAGCAGCGGTATTAGTGTAGTATTATCATTTTTGTTACTGTTGTTACCGTAATTAGCAGTGGCTGCTTTTGTTTGTCATCATCATCATCATCATCATCATCATCATCATCATCATCATCATCATCATCATTATTATTATTATTGTTGTTATTATTATTATTGTTATTGTTATCATTATTGTTGCTCTTCTTATCATCATCATCATCATTATTATGATTATTGTCATTATTATTATCATTATAATTATTGTTGTTGTTGTTCTTGTTATTATTATTATCGTCATTATCATATCATTATTATTATTGTCATCATCATCATCATTATTAATATCATCATCTTCCAAACTGCTGTTGATCGTGCAGTTCCCCCATGGTTTTCGTGCATCTCGTTGCGGACTTACTGATCCATAAGCACTTGCACTGTTTCACACACAAGTCTGCTGGTGAGATCTCAAGGCGCGTGCATGCGCGTGGAAGCGCGTGCTAATTGCGGGGTGTCGGAGAACGGATAATCAAAGAACTTTCACATTCCCCCTTCCCCCTTTCCCCTTCCTCCCCATCGCATGTCTCCCTCTTCTGTCCATTTGCATCAATCAGTGTGACCAGCAGGCCACACCATTACCTCCCCTTTCTCCTCACTCCCCATTCCCCTATAAACCCTCCATCACCCCCCCCCCCTTGCCCTCCCGTAAAATACCCTCATTATCCCTAAACGCACGCGCATGCAGACTTGTACACATGCGAGCGAGCGGCACGCACGCGCGCACGCACGCATTTCCACACACACGCACGCACGCACATACACACAACACACACACACACACACAACACAACAATATATATATATTCCGTCTAAGAGCACATATGTGAATAGACGTTAAAAAAGAAATAATGAACGAACACACACATATGTACACAAGGGCTTTTACCTCTGGGACCTTCAGCTGTCCAGCTCACCCCAGAGTTTCTTAATACAGTGAACGAAAGAACATACACACAGACACACACACACACACACACACACACCACACACACACACACACACACACACACACACACACACACACACACACACACACACACACACACACACACATACATACATACATACACACATTCAGAGAAAAATAAAATTGGAGACAGATGAGATGAGGGCATTGCATTGTTGAAGGTCACATAACATGATGTATACTTTTGTTTTAAAATACCTCTGTCTGTCTATCTGTGTATCTGTCTGTCTGTCTGTCTTACTCTCTCTCTCTCTCTATTTGTCTGTCTGGCTGGCTGGCTGGCTGTCTATCTGTCTGTCGGTCTGTCTGTTTGTCTCCATGTCTGTCTCTCCTCTCTCTCACGCTCTCTCTGTCTGTCTCTCTGTCTGTTGTCTCTCTCTCTCTCTCTCTCTCTCTCTCTGTCTCTCCCTCTATCTCTCTTTGCTCCTCTCTCTCTCTCTCTCTTCTCTCTCTTCCCTCTCTGTGTATATAGATAGAAAGGAGAGAGAGAGAGAGAGGGAGGGGGGAAACAAAGAGAGATAGAGGGGAGAGAGAGAGGGAGAGAGAGAGGGGAGGAGAGAGAGAGCTCTTTGATATTAGGCAGTTAATATGATGCCGAATTTGCCTTTCTTATTGAAGATGTCTCAAGTGGAGAAGACCCACATCGGGCACTCTGGACCAAGCACACACACACACACACACCACCACGCACGCACGCACGCACGCACGCACGCACCACACACACACAACACACACACACACACACACAACGCACGCACACACACACATTCAGAGAAAAGTAAAATTGGAGACAGATGAGATGAGGGCATTGCATTGTTGAAGGTCACATAACATGAAGTATACTTTTGTTTTAAAATATCTCTGTCTGTCTGTCTATCTGTCTATCTGTCTGTCTTACTCTCTCTCTCTCTCTCTCTTTGTCTGTCTGGCTGGCTGGCTGGCTGTCTATCTGTCTGTCTGTGTGTCTCCATGTCTGTCTCTCCTTCTCTCTCTCACTCTCTCTCTCTCTCTGTCTGTCTCTCTGTCTGACTGTCTCTCTCTCACTCTCTCTCTCTCTCACTCACTCTATCACTCTTTCTCCCTCTCGTCTCTCTCTCTCTTTCTCTCTCACACCCACCCACCCCACCCACCCCCCATCCTCACTGGACAGAGGATCCTTTGTGCAGGCTAACCTCCCAGGGGCTAAGTGACATTGAAGACAACTAACCTTGCCTCCACCTGCCCCGCCCCTCCCATTCTTGTGCCTCATTTCCTCACCCCCAGGGACTGATTGAGGAGTGGGGGGTATGGGGTGGGTGGACATTTGGGGGTTAGGGGGGAGGGCTACATTCACTTGACAAAGGCGACAACGACAAGCGACAAACTGACAAAGCGACAAACTGACAAAGCGACAAACTGACAAAGCGACAAACTTGTGGGGTTACTCACGTGCACTCAGTATAATTAAGACGGACAGAAACCCATCTTAGTGTGAAAGGCAACAACTTATCATTTGGACCCGTTGCTCTCTGTATCTCTCTGTCTCTTTTCTCTTTGTCTGTCTCTGTCTGTCTGTCTCTGTCCTTCTGTCTCTGTCTCTGTCTCCTCTCTCTCGTCTTCTCTCTCTCTCTCCTCTCTTTCTTCTCTCTCTTCTTTTTTCTCTCTCTCTCTCCTCTCTCTCTCTTCTCTCTTTCTTCCATTCTCTTCTTCTATCTCTTCTACATCTTCTCATCCTCTATCTCTCTCTATCTATCTATCTATCTATCTATCTCTATCTATCTATCTATCTATTTCTTCTCTTTCTCTGTCTCGTCTCTCTCTTCTTTCTTTCTTTCTTCCCTCACACACATTTAAGAGATATAGACAGAGACAGAAAGACACAAACAGACAGACAGATAAACAACAAACAAACACACACGCAGCTCAACCACTCCTACACACACACACACACAGAGCATACACACAACACGAACAACACAACACACACACACACACACACAACACACAAAACACACACACAACATATACACACAAAACACACACACAACACACAGACAACACACCACAACAACACACACACACAAACACAACACACAACACACAACATACACACACACACACACACACACACACACACAACACACACACACACACACACAACACCATACACACTACAACACACACACAAAACACACACACACACACACTCATGAAGACCAACACCACACCCATCCCCCACCCACCCACCCACCCATCCATCCACCCCCCATCCTCCCAGGGGCTAAGTGACACTGAAGACAACTAACCTTGCCTCCACCTGCCCGCCCCTCTCATTCTTTGTGCCTTATTTCCACACCCCCAGGGACTGATTGAGGGGTGGGGTATGGGTGGGTGGACATTTGCCGGGGGAGGGGGGGTTTCATTCTACTTAGATAAAGCAACAAACTGACAAAGCGACAAACAGACAAAGCGACAAACAGACAAAGCGACAAACTGGCAAAGCGACAAACTGACAAAGCGACAAACTTGTGGGGTTACTCACGTGCACTCAGTATAATTAAGACGGACAGAAACCCATCTTAGTGTGAAAGGCAACAACTTATCATTTGGACCCGTTGCTCTCTGTATCTCTCTGTCTCTTTTCTCTTTGTCTGTCTCTGTCTGTCTGTCTCTGTCTCTGTTATGTCTAACTCTCTCTCTCTCTCTCTCTCTCTTTCTCTCTCTCTCTCTCTCTCTCTCTCTCCTCTCTCTCTTTCTCTCTCTCATTTTTTGTCTCTCTCTATCCATCTCTCTCTCTCTTCTCTGTTTTTCTATCCATCTCTCTCTCTCTCCCTCTCTCTCTTTCTCACTATCTCTCTCTCTCTCTCTCTCTTTCTCACTATCTCTCTCTCTCTCTCTCTCTCTTTCTCACTATCTCTCTCTCTCCCTCTCTCTCTTTCTCACTATCTCTCTCTCCCCTCTCTCTCATTCTCCCTCTCCTTCCCTCTTCTGTCTCTGTTTTCCTCTCTCTCACTCTACCCTCTACCTCTTCACATCTCTCTCTATCTATCTCTCTCTGTCTCTCTCTGTCCTCTCTTCTCTCTCTGTCTCTGTCTGTCTCTCTTTCTTTCTTCCTCACACACATTTAAGAGATATAGACAGAGACAGAAGGACACAAACAGACAAACAGATAAACAACAAACAAACAGACACGCAGCTTAACCACTCATATACACACACACACACACACACACACACACACACACACACACACACACAGATAAACAACAACACAGATAATATAATATATATATATAATATATATATATATACATACACACAAAACACACACACATACACACAAAACACACACACAGAGGCATACACACACACAACACGAACACACACACACACACACACACATACGCACACAACACACAACACACACACACAAAACACACGCACAGAGGCATACACACTCACAAACACACACATACATACACCACACACACATACACACACACACACACAACACACACACACACACACACTCATGAAGACTAACACCACACCCAACCTCCACACACCCACACACCCATCCCCCCACCCCTATCCTCCCAGGGGCTAAGTGACACTGAAGACAACTAACCTTGCCTCCACCTGCCCCGCCCCTCCCATTCCTTGTGCCTCATTTCCTCACCCCCAGGGACTGATTAAGGGTGGGGGTATGGGGTGGGTGGACATTTGCGGGGGGGGGGGGGGGCTATCATTCTACTTGGACAAAGCGACAAACAAACAAAGCGACAAACTGACAAAGCGACAAACTTGTGGGTTACTCACGTGCACTCAGTTAATTAAGACGGACAGAAACCCATCTTAGTGTGAAAGGCAACAACTTATCATTTGGACCCGTTGCTCTCTGTATCTGTCTGTCTGTCTGTCTGTCTGTTTGTCTCACTGTAAGTCTGTCTGTCTGTCTGTCTGTTTGTCTCACTGTAAGTCT
>JAPXFY010000018.1:68356124-68363624 GCA_030674185.1 Monoplex corrugatus
AAAACTTAGCAATCGTGTTTGGTCAGTCTCTGTGGTACTGTGGATAGTACAGCGGACTAAAAACTGGAAGGTTGTAGGTTCGAATCCCATCAATTCTGTTACAATCATTGTGAGAGTTTTCAGCTCAACCGGCTCTTGCCTAGAGTTGAGTGTGCTGTGAGCTCATTGGGAAGACTGGAACCACATAGTCGAGTCTCATCCACTTTACGGATGCGTCATTGTGGGTGTTATTTGAATGTCCTGACCAGCACCGCAGGTGTCTGTGTCTCATGGACCTGACTGACCCGCCAGGATGTATATGAAAGGAAGCGCTGAACACAACACTGTCATGGCAGTCACAGTCCAGAACAGAGCTCCTATAGTATCAAGACTATCATCATCTTCGTCATGTATCTTCACAGCATTGTAAACAATTGTCCCACACTCTATAGTCACTAACGTTGCGTAAAAGATAGAACAGCAAGACAACACAAACATAAAATAATAGTAAGGATAATGATATACATAGGGTTTCATGAGTAAATGAATATATAAATGAATAAATATATGAATAAGTGAAAACGAGTCGGTCGCACCATTCTGCGATCTCCTTTCTTGGACAAAAATTAACAAATACGAGTTTCTAACACACGCATTTTCTTGTTGCAAATCTGTGTGAAAACTGAGAAGCTAAAAGCTGTTAAAAAAAACACCAGTATTGTGTTTTACGTACATGTGTGGAGAGGCACAATATGTCGTGTTTTCGCCTCTGAAAAAAAAAAAGAATAATCATTGAAAAGTGCAAATGTAGATGTGAGTGACTAACATCTTTGCTGATGTTACAGGCACTGAATCAGTCATGGTGAACTTTTTCTGAAGAATCATCGCGCTCATGGAGGTTTTCTTTGTAGAAGCTGGCACATTTTTTTAAATGCGATGATGACCATGACAACGGAAACCATGCTAATATAGAATTCCATCTAGAACAGACTGTGTAACAGGGCTGTACTCCATGCTTACTATTAAAGTATATCTAGGTGTCATCCAGGCCAGACAGATACAGACACCTGCGGTGTTAGTCGGTAGCTTTGAGCAACATCCATAATGCAGCACCCTTGAAATGGCTCAGACGCCACTGTGCGGTGCCAGCCTTCCCATAGTGCCCACAGTACGGTCACTTTTGGGTAGGAGCCGTTTAGAGGCGAAAAATCCCACAATGATTTCTGAAGGGACTGATACAGATTCGAATCCACAACCCTCTAGTCTGTATCTGTCGAATCATTATGACCTAATTATGGGTCATAACTCTCAAATCCTACAACACATCGAACATATGAGGATCAAGTGGTTCGGACACCTCACACGTATGCCCCTAAACCATCCAGCTCTTCGGGCATACATGTACAACACCAGATACTCTGGCTGGAGAGCCAGAGGAAGACCAAGACGACGATGGAGCGACTCCGTGGCAGACACCCTCAGAGCTCACCAGATGTCCCTTCTCCAGGCCACCCGCCTTGCTGCTGACAGACGACTGTATCTCCCCGCGACGCTCACCGGTACAAGCGGAAGGAAAAAGTAAAAGTAAAAAGTAAAGTAAGTACTCTCAAAGTCTTTTTTTCAGATTAAGCTTAAATCTGTTTTACAAAGAATTATTGAAGCATACACTCCTGAAATTTTAGGACACGAATGATGATACAAATGTAAGAAAAATGGTAGTTTGTATACACCTTATCTAATATGTCTGTCAGTATTTTCCTGTAAATGTACTGTTTAAAGCCACTGAATTATGTCTCCGTATGTTGAAGCGTCTGAAAACCAGTGATCGTAATTGTAGAATACGTTCATTTCTTTAAAGGAGTAAGCATACTTTGTAAAAAGCTGTTTTAACAAAGGCTGTTTGAGGCAAAGTAACTTAACTTATTGATATCAACCAAGGGTGTGCAAATGATCAGCTTCTATGAAAAACAGACAACACTTAAAGTCGTACTAGTTCATATTTTCAGCCATTCCCTGGGGTGCAAGACTCCAAAATTTTAGACATCAGCAAACGCTCACTGAAAATGAGAATGATATAAATCTTGTACTCTGTACCTTATGTTAGAAATTGGTTATTATATTTCATGGATTGCTGGGAATTATTGTTATCCAAACTGTACTTTGCAACCTATTCATGTTACTGTGTTGGGTGTGATCTAAAATTGCGGTTTATTGAGGAGTGAAGTCTGAACCCAATTTCTTTTACAGCCACGGTTTACATGTATGTAATTAAAAACTCAAGAACTATTCAAATTACTTTGGGACTGAGACTGTGATAGGGCTGTTTTTTTTAATTCTTTTTACACCGTACATTAGCGTCAACCAGGCCCGAGGGATACACACCAAAGTACTGGTCATAAAATGAAAGCGGTACCCTTAACCCTTTGACTCCCGCACCCCTATCCACCAATATCAAAAACTTAATCCTTTGATTCCCTCACCTATCCACCAGCTTCCTGCAGGAATCTGGTGGATAGCGTGAGGGAACCAAAGGGTTAAGTTTTTGCTTTGCTGGTATGGTTGACAATGTATGATGCTATTGGACAGGGTGCGGGAGTCAAACGGTTAAGACATACTGTCGAAACGTTTGACATTTGACTGTGTGGATTCTAAATTCCCAACTGAGTCTAGTACATACTCAAATCAGAACCGGTCAGAGCTGAAAATCCCACATCGATATGGTTTAATCAGAGCCCAGTCATCAATTCGTTCGGCTAATCACTACACCACCATGACTCGTGAATGCAGTAGATTTCATTAGTTTTATTCTTCTTCCTTATAACTTGAGGTTCCAGGAACCAGAAAAAAAACACACGAAAAAAAGAATAAGGACGCGTATTTAATACAACCAGACAAGATACAAAAATCAGGAGAGAAAGACTGAAACTTCCCTGCTGCTTCTTCCGTAGCAAGTTAAAAACGTTTGTGTCTTACGCTTGACAAAGACCAGTTGGCCGAAAATTTGCGCCTGTCTTGCTGGTGTGAGCCAACGATGATTTTTCGAATTATCACTGCAGTGTGTAATTTTCGCCAATAAATGGCATCATCAGGATCATCAATATTCTGAAAATAGAAACAAAACACTTTTTGTTAAGGAAACAGTAAACATGAAATGGGGACAAGCATAAGCGGTCAAGAAAAAGCCAGACTACAACTTACAATGGTCAGTTCCCTGTGCCTATACTCATCCTTTACGTTTATCCCCGGGTCGATATCTCTGATCCACAGTGCCTCCAGAGTCATGCGATAATTCTCGCCCCTTGTGGTTGAAGCCAAAAATCTCAACATGTTCTGACCCCATTGTAACTTACATTGTGCGAGATGTATTTTTACAGGCCCAGTGTTGTTGATGTGTTCACGGAAACGGGTTTGTAAATGTCGGACAGTCTGTCCAACATAGCACGCCTTACAGCGTGGACATGTCAGTTTGTAAACCACCCCACTCCGGATCAACTCTGGCACTTGTGCCTGCAAGGATGGGAAAACAGTCCTTAGTTTTCGCAAGGTCATAACGATCGTACAGGGTGCATTACATTTATGTAGAGCACGGGCATATTCATCAGAAACTTTTCCCCCATATTGTCAATCTTTTTATCCCCCTCTTCGCCCTTTCCCTTTTCACTTTCGCTTGCACCATTATCTTTGATAGTGTCGACTCTATTACGGATCGTAAAAATCAGGCGGATATAAATTTTGTTCCAGTGCCCTCTTCGCCCTCTCCAAGCTTTCGTGGAAGTGTTCCCGGAGCTGCATACTCGATGAATTCGGTGGACGAAACCGGAGACCACTGAACGCTTGTATCGCTTTGGAGCAAGCACATGGAAGTTCATTATCAGGCCCGTATCTGTTGGTTTATTAAACCACGTAGAAGATAGCGAGCCCTCTTGAATGATAATTTTCATGTCCAAAAATGGGATTGTACCATTAACTTCTCTTTCTCAGTGAACTTAAGGGACGGATATAATTTGTTTATTTCGTTAAGTTTTGGGGGTACAATATTGGTGTCAATGCTGGTTAATATATAATTATATATATATATATATATAATGTTTCTATTTTTAGAATATTGATATGATCCTGAAGATGCATTTATTGGCGAAAATTACACACTGCAGTGATAATTCGAAAAATCATCGTTGGCTCACACCAGCATCGTATCACTTACGTAGCCAATATGTTCTTGCTATACACACACACACACACACACACACACACACACACACACACACACACACACACACACACACACACACACCACACACCTAGCAGTCTACACACATTACACAATAAATATACATACAGAAGCAGAGAGAGGAGTGGAGAGATGATGGGAAGACGAAAAGCACATCAATGATAAGTTTTGACAATTTGCCAACAGGAGATCCGAGAATTAGCTGGACAATGTCAATACAATAAACACTTTCGGTGGACAGGATCTAATATTATTACACGATGTTACAAATCCAGAATTGTGTTCCTCTCCAAGTCCTGGGAATTAAAAGAACTGATGATGGATAGATATTGCTTTCAGACAAATGCACATATATCTTGAGTGTGTGTGTTTTGTTTTGTTGTTGCTGCGCGCTGCTGCTGTTGTTCTTGTTGTTTTCTTCTTTTTGTTGTTTTGTTGTTTTGTTTGTTGTTGTTGTTCCTGGGTGTGTTGTGTCTGTGTGTTCAGTATGTATTACATCATTATTTTGCTTATTCCGTCTCTTGCTAGCGTGTGTTGTTGATTCTTCGATGTGAGCTTCTTTTGAGTGTTGAGGGATTAGGCTGTGTGTCTTGTTTTTTCTCTTGTTGTTGTCTTATTCTTTTGTTTGTTATTGCTGTTGATTGCTGCGTGTTTTTGTTTTTTCTTATTTGTTGTCCTCTTTTGATGTTGTTGTACCTTGTATAATTAGGACAAAATGGGGAGAATTCAAACATACAGGTTCGACTAATCTTATTCTAATTATATACAAAACAGGGAGGGAAACTGACAGAAACGAAAATAGAATCAGAACGCGTATTTAATTTAATACAACCAGACAAGACAGGCGCAAAGTTTCGGCCAGACTGACCTTTGTCAAAACGTAAATATAAGATCACAAACAAACGAACAAACACCAAATACAAACATGAGGAGAAAGAAAGGACATAAAGAACTCCCCTTGCTGCTTTCGCCCAGTGGGAGAAACACATCTAGTAATTGTTGAACCACGGGACAACAGAAATTGATTGCTGAAACACTTTCACGTTTTCAGGTTACCGCGACCGACTGTTCCTGAAACCTCCATACCCCAAGGGAATAAAGCATTTAGACAGATTATGGCACGAGAACAATTTGGGGGTGAAGGGGAGTGGGAACATTAACCCCCCACCCCCACCCCACCCACCAAGATCGTCCCTTTGGGTGGTATCGAGCACGTTCGTGTGGTCAGTCAAGAGGTCAGGGACAGAGCGTGTAAGGTGAGCGCTTGCACAGAGAGGGGAGAGAACCCAGTGTCCACGCACGCTGGTAATGAGATGGTCAGAAGTGGCAGTCACGCACGTCTGGACATCTGGACATCTGGACAACCACCCCCCTTCCCCCCCTTTCGCCACACCAAACACACGCACGTGCATGCGCATGCACACACACACACACCTCTCTCTCTCAAGCACACACACACACACACACACACGCAGCACGCACACACACACACACATACACACACACACGAACACACACACATATACACGAACACACACACACACGAACACACATACTCTCTCTCTTCTCTCTTCTCTCTCTCTCTCTCTCTCTCTCCTCACACACACACACCACACACTCACACGCACGCACGGCACACACTCACCCCACACACTCAAACACACACACACCACACTCACACACGCCATACACACACGCACACTCACCACACACACCACACACCACACACCACACACTCACACACTCACCACAACACACCACCACCACACACACACACACACACACACACACACACACAACACACACACACACACAACACACACACACACACACACACACACACACACACCACACACACACACACACACACACCCCACACACACACACACACACACACACACACCACAACCACACACACACCACACACACACACACACCACACACACACACACTGACCCACACTCCAAGCGACTCTGGACAGTGACTTTGAAAGGTCATGAAAGATTCCCTCACAACAACTATCCACGGGACAGAAGAACAAGCAAACCAAAGCAAGCGCGTATTCAACACAACAAGACAAGACAAGCGCAAATTTCGGCCAACCGGCCTTTGTCAAGCGCGAATGCACGGTCACAAACAGACCACAAACAACACCAAACAACGGATAATAAAAAGAGGACTAAAAACTTCCCTGCAGCCTCGTCCAGTGGATAAAAAGGGACAGCTTCCATTATCATCCTATTTCCTAACCCTTTTTGACTCCCTCACCCTGTGACAGGAAGCTCGTGGACGCTGCAGGATAGGGTGAGGGAGCGAAAAGTTAAACTTTTGACTCCCGCACCTTATCCACCAACTGCAAAAACTTAACCCTTTGAATCCCTTACTCTAACCACCATCTTCCTGCGGGAAGCTGGGCGGATAGGGCACGGGAGTCAAACGGTCAAGTTTTTGCTTTGCTAGCATGGTTGACAATGCAAAAATGCTGGTGGACAGGCTCATCATCATCATCAGGTGCCCTGCCGCATGGCGTTGGCGACCATGGACTTCCAACCATCTCTATCTCTCGTTGCCCCAGCATCTCCCCCACCCTCCTCATCCCCAGCCACTCTGCAAGTCCGTCCAGCATTCTCTCCCTGGTCTGCTGCTCCTTTCCCTCCAGCTTTCCCGTTGTGACCAGGTGCTCCAAATCCCCCTTCCTCATAAAATGGCCTATAAATGTTGCCTGTCTTTTCCTAATCTTCCTTATGAGTGATCTACTTGTGCCTGCCTCCATCAAGACTGTCTCGTTTGTTTTCTTTGCTGTCCATGGAACTCTCAACATTTTTCTGAGAAACCTCATCTCGGCTGCCTCAATCTTGCTCTGGCTTTGCTTGCTGACTGTCCATGCCTCGCATCTGTACAACAGTATTGGTTCTATATAACATTCAAGGACTCTCTTTCTGATGTTAATTGATAGGCATTTGTTGGTGGACAGGCTGTGGGAGTCAAAGGGTTTGACTGTTTTGACTTCTCACCCTTTCCGCAAGGAAAGCTCATGGACGCTGGAGGATAGGGTGAAGGGAGCCAAAAGGTTAAGTCGTTTTTTTGAGGGAGGGAGCCAAAGGGTTAAGTCGTTGTCCTCTCTGCAAGGGGGGGGGGGGGGCTAACTCACACTACTGATGAAGTCCGTAGACTCAAGGTCTGGAGGTCCCGCGCTCAAGTCCCACCCTGTCACATAAATTTCGTCTGCTCGCTTGCCCGTCCGTCTGCTGCTGTCAGATAAATGTGTGATTTACTGGCCAGGTCCTGCC
>JAPXFY010000018.1:68368624-68376124 GCA_030674185.1 Monoplex corrugatus
AATTTGTGTGGATGTGTGTGTTAGCTAATGTGTGTACGTGTGTGTACATGTTTGTGCATGCGCGTGCATGTGTGTTTATGTTTGTGAATGTTTGTCTATATGTGTGTGAGTGCACATGTGTGTACGTGCTTGAATATGTGTGTGGTTATGTGAATATGTGTGTGTGTGCGTGCGCGTGCGTGCGCGCATGTGTGTATGCATATGCATGTGTGTATGCGTATATATGTACATGTGCGTATGTGTTTGTTGATGTTTACATTGTACGTTTGTTTGCGCGTGTGGTTGTTTGTGAGTGCATTGTGGTTGAAATTGTGTCAGATGATTTTAAAGTGATACAATAGTATGTAGTGGTTTATATGGAAGTGTGTAAGTGTGTGTTGTGTACGTGTTTGTAGCACCAGATGGCAGATGCACATCGGAAATAGCTGGCAGAATCGGCCAAGCCAAAACAGCATTCAAGAAGATGAAAAGCATTCTTACCAACAAATGCCTTATCAATTAACATCAGGAAGAGAGTTCTTGAATGTTATATAGAGCCAATACTGTTGTACGGATGTGAGGCGTGGACAGTCAACAAGCAAAGCCAGAACAAGATTGAGGCAGCCGAGATGTGGTTTCTAAGAAGAATGTTGAGAGCTCCATGGACAGCAAAGAAAACAAACGAGACAGTCTTGATGGAGGCAGACACAAGTAGATCACTCATAAGGAAGATTAGGAAAAGACAGGCAACATTTATAGGCCATTTTATGAGGAAGGGGGATTCGGAGCACCTGGTCACAACGGGAAAGCTGGAGGGAAAGAGAGCACCAGGTAGACCCAGGGAGAAAATGCTGGACGGACTTGCAGAGTAGTTGAAGACGAGGAGGGTGGAGGAAATGCTTGGGACAACAAGAGATAGAGACAGATGGAAGTCCATGATCGCCAACGCCATGCGGCAAGGCACCTGATGATGATGATGATGATGACATGTAAATGTACATGTACAAAGGTCAGCATGTCATAGATATGTGTGAATGTATACGGGTACATGTATGTTATGTTTGTTAACCCTCTGACTCCTTCACCCTATCCGCCAGCATCTCGCTTTGTCAGCCAAGACAGCAAAGCAAAATATTAACCCTTTCACACCCTCACCTTATCAACCAGAGAGCTGGTAGACAGGGTCATCATCATCATCATCAGGTGCCCTGCCGCATGGCGTTGGCGATCATGGACTTCCATCTGTCTCTATCTCTTGTGAGGGAGTGAAAGGGTTCAGTTTTTGCAGCTGACGGATAAGGAGGGAAAGCGTTAAAAAAATTATGTACACTTTTTCATTCTCAGATCCCTTCCGATAATTAGGTAGCTGGCGTTATGTGTGTTAAAGTCGTGGGTTCGAATTCCAATCAGTCCTGTCATAATCGGTGTGGGTGTATTCAACCTCAACCAGCTCTTACTCAGGGTTGAGTGTGCTACGACCTCATTGGGAAGACTGGGACCACACATCATCATCATCAGGTGCTCTGTCGCATGGCGTTGACGACCATGGACTTCCAACCATCTCTATCTCTCGTTGCCCCCAGCATCTCCCCCACCCTCCTCATCCCCAGCCACTCTGCAAGTCCGTCCAGCATTCTCTCCCTGGGTCTACCTGCTGCTCTCTTTCCCTCCAGCTTTCCCGTTGTGACCAGGTGCTCCAAATCCCCCTTCCTCATAAAATGGCCTTTAAATGTTGCTTGTCTTTTCCTAATCTTCCTTATGAGTGACCAATCCAGCCTAATCCTCTTCACGGATATGTCACTGAAAATGATGCTGAAATCTTCTGACCAACGCTGCAGGTGTTTGTATCTCTTGGGCTTGGTCGACGCCAGGATATATTATGATGAGTACATCGCTGTCTCGAAATCTCAGTCCTAGATGGAACTCCATAGCTTCGTGTTTGTCATCCCCAGCGTCATCATCATCATAGTATTGTTCAAATTGTCTCAGCTTCTGTGGCCATTAAGGTGGCATAGAAAATGTGAACAGAAAATACAGGTGAGCACAAATGAAACTGCTTAAGTGCGACAATCCTTGCAAAACAGGTTTACTAAGAAATAAAGTGATCTTTGAGACAAAAATTTTTTTTTTTAAATATATATCTCTGCTCTCACGACATCCATATAATGCGACAAGCCGACAGTTACAATGAGAATAAGGGAAAAAATGCAATTTCTTTTCCACAGCATGGCATTAGCCGAGTTAGCCAGAAATGACGCCTGTTTAGAGAAAACTGAAAATCAAAATAACTATTCTCGAAGCCAAACACCTGTAAGAGCGTTAACTTCAGGTGAGCTTCTTGACACAAAGGTATATAAACTCTGACAGGGCCACGAGACTACAGCAAGGGTGGGGAGAGGGGGAGGGGTGGGGGTGAGGGTGTGGGGTGGGCAAAGAGATGGATTTTAGCTGAGGAACTGACAGAACAATCAGCGTGGTGGGCTCCATGACATGCGAACCATCTTCGCTTGACTGACGTGTTGACACTTTCATTGCCTCACCCACATCGTACGCTACACTTCCACGGCTCTACACCACTATATGTACATGTATATGTATATGTATATGTATGTATTTATATTCTTCTCTTCTTCTTCTTCTTTGCTCTCTTAGTTTCCAGCGATTCTGCGAGCGTGTATGATGTTGCCTCTCTCTGCCTCTGTCTGTGTCTCTCTTTTCTGTCTCTGTCTCTGTCTCTGTCTCTGTCTGTCTCTGTCTCTGTCTCTGTCTCTGTCTCTCTTTCTCGCTCTCTTTCTCTTCCATTCTCTCTCTTCTCTCTCACTCCCCCCCCCCCCCCCCCCCCATGTCTGTTTCGCTCTCTCTCCTTCTCTAGCTCTCTCTCCATCTCTCATCCTCTCTCTCTCTCTCTCTCTCTGTCTGTCTCTCCCTGCTTCCATCCCTCCCTCCTCTCCGTCCCTCTGTCTCCCTTTCTCTCTCTCCCCTTTCTCCTCTTACTCTGTCTGTCTGTCTTTATCTGTCTTTGTCTTTCTCTCTCGCTGTCTCTGTCTCTGTCTGTCTGTCTATCCGTCTGTCGCTCTCTCAAACTCCCTCTCCCTCTCTTCTCCCTCTCTTTCTATTTTTCTCTTATTCCACCATCTCTCTCTCTCTTTACATCTCTCTCTCTCTTTACATCTCTCTCTCTCTCACACACACACACACTCACTCATTCTCTTTGTATGTATGTCTGTCTGTCCGTCTGTCTCCCTCTCTCTCTCTCTCTCTCTCTTTGTCTATCTGTCTGTCTGTCTGTCTGTCTCTCTCTCTCTCTCTCTCTCTCTCTCTCTCTCTCTCACTTCGCGCTCTCTCTCTCCCTCTTCCTCTCTCTCTCACCTATTCCCCCTCTCTCTTCTGCCTCTCTCTGAAAATAGACAACTCACACAAACACAAAAACACACACATACACACATACACACACACCACACATACACACACACACACACACACACACACACACACACACACACACACACACAAAATACAACACATATAATCACTCACACACGTATACATGTACACACACACACTCAGACACACATACGCACGCGCACGCGCACGCGCACGCGCACGCACACGCACACAACAAGCACACTCACACAAACACAAGTGCACACACACACACACACATCACACACACGTTCACGCACACGCACACTCACACACACACTCACACTCACACACGCACACACAAAACAACTTTCAGCTTGAAGCGAGAAAAAAACACAGAAGTAAAGCAGAAGAATTCCATCACAGAGTCCCTGATCATGACAGTGTGCCTCTAACGAGATGTCGAGCACCAGAGATAGAAAGGCTGAGGGCAAAAGTCGAGGGAGCACTGCTTACACAGGACGCGTCAGTCAACAAGAAACACCTCAAAGGTGCGGATAGGACCCACAGCAACAATGCCTCGCCTTTGTCGGGACACTCACCTCCCATGCTCCCGACGCCAATCGACAGTCATTTCTTCAAGCAATTGGGGGGGAACCTTGACACAGGTTAATAAGTTCAAATACCTGGGAACGGTCATTTCATCAGACGGCAGATACACATCGGAAATAGCTGGCAGAATCGGCCAAGCCAAAACAGCATTCAAGAAGATGACAAGCATTCTTATCAACAAATGCCTATCAATTAACATAAGAAAGAGAGTCCTTGAATGTTATATAGAACCAATACTGTTGTACGGATGCGAGGCGTGGACAGTCAGCAAGCAAAGCCAGAGCAAGATTGAGGCAACCGAGATGTGGTTTCTCAGAAAAATGTTGAGAGTTCCATGGACAGCAAAGAAAACAAGCGAGACAGTCTTGATGGAGGCAGACACAAGTAGATCACTCATAAGGAAGATTAGGAAAAGACAAGCAACATTTATAGGCCATTTTATGAGGAAGGGGGATTTGGAGCACCTGGTCACAAGGGGAAAGCTGGAGGGAAAGAGAGCACCAGGCAGACCCAGGGAGAGAATGCTGGACGGACTTTCAGAGTGGCTGGGGATGAGGAGGGTGGGGGAGATGCTAGGGGCAACGAGAGATAGAGATGGTTGGAAGTCCATGGTCGCCAACGCCATGCGCAGGGCACCTGAAGATGATGATGAATTGGGGGGGGGGGGGGGGGGGTGCTGTCCTCCTGACCCCGTTATGCGGTGAACATTTGGATACCCACATTGCAGTTTAGAGTTCGGGTTTTGTTTTAGAAAGATTCGATTGGTCTTTGTTGTCCAGATCTTTCCGGTGGTGCCCTTTACATTTCCTTTCCTCCACCCCCACTCCCCTCCTGCCACACATGTACACGCGTGTTCGTGCAAGCACGCACATACACACACGTACACAAGCACTTCCACACTCTCACATGCACACACATGCACACATATACCCACCACGTATGTACCCACATACACGCATGTACACGCTCACAAACGTACATATGCTCACAAACACACATACACACATACACTGACATACACATACACACACACACACACACACATACGAAACACAAAAACACACACTCACACGCATACACACATACACGCATACACACACACTCAGACAAACACACGCACTCACACACCACACACACACACACACACACACACACACACACCACGCACACACGCACACACACATACACACATGCGCGCGCGCGCAACACACATATTCACTCAGACACACACACGCTCGCACACACACACACGCACACGCAGACGCACAAACAGACACACAGACAGTTACACACACACAGACAAACACACACTCACACAGACACACACATACAAACACACTCTCAACACATACAGAGAGAGAGAGATACACGCACACACGCACACACACACACACACACACACACACACAACACACACACACACACAACACACACACACACACACACACACACACACAAAGACACACACACACTCACACAGACACACACATACAAACACACTCTCAACACATACAGACAGAGAGACACTCACACGCACACACACACAACACACACACACACACACACACACAAGCACACACACACACACACACACACACACACACACACACACACACACACAAGCACACTCACACGCACACTCAACAACTCAGGTGGAAACGAGAAAAACACAGAAGCAACGCCGAAGAATTCCATTACAGAGTCCTTTGACATAACAGTGTGCCTCAAAAGAGATGGCAAGCACCAGAGATAGACAGGAGAGGGTAAAAGTCGAGGACACAATGTTTACACAGGACACCTCAGATGTTTACCCCCCTGCCCCAGTAATGTGGTGACATTTGTATACCCACCCTGCAGTTTAGAGTTCGAGTTTTGTTTTAGAAATCAGAAGAAAAAAAACACGAAAAAAATTAGAACGCGTATTTAATACAACCAGACTTACACACACACACACACACACACACACACACACACAGACACACACACACACAACACACACACACACACACACACATGCACACACACACACACACATGCACACACACACTATACACACACACACACACATCACACACACCACCACGCATGCACGCACACATCACAACAACTTTCAGCTGGAAACGAGAAAAACGAGAAGTAATGCAGAAGACTTCTTTTTCTCCTAATTTTTTGTATCTGGTGTTTGTTTGTGATCTTACGCTTGACAAAGGCCAGTTGGCCATAAATTTGCGCCTGCCCTTGTTCGTTGTATTAAATACGCGTTCTTATTCCTTTTTCGTGTTTTTTTCTGGTTCCAACTGGCCTTTGTCAAGCGTAGAGGTAAGATCTTTTTCTCCTAATTTTTGTATTTGGTGTTTGTTCCTTTGTGATCTTACGTTACGTTACGTTTGACAAAGGCCGGTTGGGCAAAATGTGGGCCTGTCTTGTCTGGTTATTCATACGCGTCATTTCAGTGTTTTTTTGGCGTTGGCGACCATGGACTTCCAACCATCTCTATCTCTCGTTGCCCCCAGCATCTCCCCTACCCTCCTCATCCCCAGCCCACTCTGCAAGTCCGTCCAGCATTCTCTCCCTGGGTCTACCCGGTGCTCTCTTTCCCTCCAGCTTTCCCGTTGTGACCAGGTGCTCCAAATCCCCCTTCCTCATAAAATGGCCTATAAATGTTGCCTGTCTTTTCCTAATCTTCCTTATGATGATCTGCTTGTGTCTGCCTCCATCAAGACTGTCACGTTTGTTTTCTTTGCTGTCCATGGAACTCTCAACATTCTTCTGAGAAACCACATCTCGGCTGCTGTCTTGTCTGGTTTTATTAAATACGCGTTCTGATTTTTTCGTGTTTTTTTTTTTCCTGGTTCCTGTTTGCTTGAACGTGGGGCAGTCAACTTGTTTTGGATATGTTTAAGAAAGATTCATCGTACTCGTACATCTCCATATTGCTCTCCACCCAATCGGATCAACAGTTATCTGGCAACCCTTTAAGCCTAGCAAAGCGCGCCTGTCCAATTTCTTTACAGCACGCCAGTACCCCCAAGAGATAGTGCAGAAGGCACTTGAGCGTGCCAGTCTACGACACGGGAGGATGCCTTGTGCCAACTACACAAACCAAGAAAGAGGACGTGTAGTCGCAGTCATCCATTCCATCCCACAACATTCCTGTGTGCCACATCCTGAAGAAGAACTTCAACATTATCCAACAGGACAGGGATTTAAAAGGCATATTTCCCCAACCACACTGATCGCCTTCAAAAGAGACAAAAACCTCAAAGATCTGCTCGTGAGATCCAAACTAAAAGCAAAACAAGGGCCAAATTACCTAAACATCCAGGATGCAAACCCTGTGAAGACAAGGAATGTAAAACCTGTCTTCATCACCTTAACTTCAGTCATAGACACAGGCATTCAACACAAATCAAGTTTTAATGAATTAAAACAATTGAAACCTGGCTCGAACGTCTGTCTATTGCTCCCAAGATCTTACAAACGGTATTAATATTTTGGTTTTACCTCAAACCAGCAGCAATATTGACGCGCTGGTAAGGTCTTGAA
>JAPXFY010000018.1:68383624-68413624 GCA_030674185.1 Monoplex corrugatus
GACAGTCAGTTTTTGGTCCCTCCGACATCACTGATGGTACAGGCGGACAGATCAAAGAGGAAGTAAAAGCTTCAACACCTGGTCCACAGGTGTTCATAATTCCAGGGCCACCTGCAAGAATGGTACGTCCTATAAAAGGAATCAAAAAAGACGAAGGATACACGAGTGCTCGGCAGGTACCTCTCTATAGTCGATCTTTTCTTTCGAAGCTGACGCCATTGTCACAGGTGTGATGTTCTTTGTCACTTGCTTCGCTATTGCATTACCAGGTGCCCATCGTGGCCTGGATGGTTCTTTTGATACAGGCCTGACATCCCAAGTTCAATCCCAGCCTGCAATATTAAAAGTTCACCTGTTCGCTGCCCCATTGTAACGTTTCCCATCATTCTGGTGCCCGATGTCAGCTTAGTGAGTTTCACAGGTCCCGTTCACTGCCCCCCCCCCCCCCATCTCCTAGTGAGTTTCACAGGTCCCGTTCACTGCCCCCCCCCCCCCCATCTCCTAGTGAGTTTCACAGGTCCTGTTCACTGCCCGCCCACCCACCCCCCAATCTCCCACCCCTACCCCTGCCTTCTCCATTTCAATGGATCCCTAAAAATTGATCTCGCTATTTTTGAGTGAGGTTTACCATAAGCATAGTAGGCCTAGAAGAATGTTGAGAGTTCCATGGACAGCCAAAAAACAAAAAAACAAAAAACAAAAAACACAAAAGAAAACAAAAAACAAACAAAACACAAGACAGTCTTGATGGAGGCAGAAACAAGATCATTGATGAGGAAGATCAGGAAAAGACAGACAACATTTATAGGACATTTTATGAGGAAAGGGGAATTAGAGCACCTGGTCACAACAGGAAAGCTGGCTGGAAAGAGAGCACCATGTAGACCCAGGGAGAAAATATTGGACGGACTTGCAGGGTGGCTGAGGACAGACAAGGTGGAAGACGTGCTTGCGGTGAAAAGGGATAGATACATATGGAGAGCCATGAACGCCAACGCCATGCGTCAGGGCACGTGATGATGATGGTGATGATAGAAGTTTAATCTTCCCTCTAGGAGCTCTTTTCCAATTTCGGCCTCTGGCGTGACCATGGATGGTCTGCAAGTCAAGTAAGTTATCTCTGGCGTGACTGGGATGGTCTGCAAGTCAAGTAAGTTATCTCTGGCGTGACCTGGATGGTCTGCAAGTCAAGTAAGTTATCTCTGGCGTGACTGGGATGGTCTGCAAGTCAAGTAAGTTATCTCTGGCGTGACTGGGATGGTCTGCAAGTCAAGTAAGTTATCTCTGGCGTGACCTGGATGGTCCCTAAGTCAAGTTATCTCTGGTGTGGCTTGGATGGTCTTTAAGTCAAGTAAGATATCCTTGGCGTGACCGGGATGGCCCGTAAGTCAAGCAAGTTATCTCTGGCGTCACCGGGATGATCCGCAAGTCAAGTAAGTTATTTCTGGCGTCACCGGGATGGTCCCTAATTCCATTAAGTTATCTCTGGTGTGACCTGGATGGTCCCAAAATCAAGTGGGTTGTCTCTGGCGTGACTGGGATGGTCCGCAAATGATGTAAGTTACCTCTGTCACGACTGAGATGATCCGTAAGTCAAGTACAGTAAGTTATCTCTGGTGTGACCGGATGGTTCGTAAGTCACTTAAGATATCTCTGGCGTGACCAGAGAGTTATTTCTGGCGTGACCGGGATGGTCCCTAAGTCAAGTAAGTTATCTCTGGCGTGACCGGGATGGTCCCTAAGTCAAGTAAGTTATCTCTGGCGTGACCGGGATGGTCCCTAAGTCAAGTATAAGTCAAGTAAATTGTCTCTGACGTGACCGGGATGGTCCGTAAGTCAAGTAAGTTATCTCTGGCGTGACCAGGACGGTACTGAGTAAGTTATCTCTGTGTGACTGGGATGGTACTTAAGTCAAGTAAGTTATCTCTGGTGTGACCGGGATGGTCACTAAGTCAAGTAAGTTATCTCTGGTGTGACCGGGATGGTCACTAAGTCAAGTAAGTTATCTCTGTGTGACCGGGATGGTCACTAAGTCAAGTAAGTTATCTCTGGTGTGACCGGGATGGTCACTAAGTCAAGTAAGTTATCTCTGGTGTGACCGGGATGGTCAATAAGTCAAGTAAGTTATCTCTGGTGTGATCGGGATGATCACTAAGTCAAGTAAGTTATCTCTGGCGTGACTGGGATGGTCTGCAAGTCAAGTAAGTTATCTGTGGTGTGACTGGGATGGACCGTAAGTCAAGTAAGTTATCTCTGGCGTGACCGGGATGGTCTGCAAGTCAAGTAAGTTATCTTGGCGTGACCAGGATGGTCTGCAAGTCAAGTAAGTTATCTCTGGTGTGACTGGTATAGTCTGCAAGTCAAGTAAGTTATCTCTGGCGTGACTGGTATGGTCTGCAAGTCAAGTAAGTTATCTCTGGCGTGACTGGTATGGTCTGTAAGTCAAGTAAGTTATCTCTGGTGTGACCGGGATGGTCAATAAGTCAAGTAAGTTATCTCTGGTGTGATCGGGATGATCACTAAGTCAAGTAAGTTATCTCTGGCGTGACCGGGATGATCACTAAGTCAAGTAAGTTATCTCTGGCGTGACCGGGATGGTCTGTAAGTCAAGTAAGTTATCTCTGGTGTGACTGGTATGGTCTGTAAGTCAAGTAAGTTATCTCTGGCGTGGCCGGGATGGTCATAAGTCAAGTAAGTTATCTCTGGCGTGACCGGGATGGTCTGCAAGTCAAGTAAGTTATCTCTGGTGTGACCGGGATGGTCAATAAGTCAAGTAAGTTATCTCTGGCGTGACCGGGATGGTCTGCAAGTCAAGTAAGTTATCTCTGCGTGACCAGGATGGTCTGCAAGTCAAGTAAGTTATCTCTGGCGTGACCAGGATGGTCTGCAAGTCAAGTAAGTTATCTCTGGCGTGACCAGGATGGTCTGCATGTCAAGTAGGTTATCTCTGGCGTGACCAGGATGGTCTGCAAGTCAAGTAAGTTATCTCTGGCGTGACCGGGATGGTCTGCAAGTCAAGTAATTTATCTCTGGCGTGACCGGGATGGTCTGCAAGTCAAGTAATTTATCTCTGGCGTGACCGGGATGGTCTGCAAGTCAAGTAATTTATCTCTGGCGTGACCGGGATGGTCTGCAAGTCAAGTAATTTATCTCTGGCGTGACCGGGATGGTCTGCAAGTCAAGTAAGTTATCTCTGGTGTGACCGGGATGGTCTGCAAGTCAAGTAAGTTATCTCTGGTGTGACTGGGATGGTCTGCAAGTCAAGTAATTATCTCTGGTGTGACTGGGATGGTCTGCAAGTCAAGTAGTTATCTCTGGCGTACTGGGTATGGTCTGCAAGTCAAGTAAGTTATCTCTGGCGTGACCGGGATGGTCTGCAAGTCAAGTCAGTTATCTATGGCGTGACCGGGATGTTCTGCAATCAAGTAAGTTATCTCTGGCGTGACTGGGATGATCTGCAAGTCAAGTAAGTTATCTCTGGCGTGACCGGGATGGTCTGCAAGTCAAGTAATTTATCTCTGGCGTGACCGGGATGGTCTGCAAGTCAAGTAATTTATCTCTGGCGTGACCGGGATGGTCTGCAAGTCAAGTAATTTATCTCTGGCGTGACCGGGATGGTCTGCAAGTCAAGTAATTTATCTCTGGCGTGACCGGGATGGTCTGCAAGTCAAGTAGTTATCTTGGCGTGACCGGGATGTCTGCAAGTCAAGTAATTATCTCTGGCGTGACTGGGATGTCTGCAAGTCAAGTAAGTTATCTCTGGCGTGACCGGATGGTCTGCAAGTCAAGTAATTTATCTCTGGCGTGACCGGGATGGTCTGCAAGTCAAGTAATTTATCTCTGGCGTGACCGGGATGGTCTGCAAGTCAAGTAATTTATCTCTGGCGTGACCGGGATGGTCTGCAAGTCAAGTAAGTTATCTCTGGCGTGACCCGGTATGGTCTGCAAGTCAAGTAAGTTATCTCTGGCGTGACTGGGATGGTCTGCAAGTCAAGTAAGTTATCTCTGGCGTACCGGTATGGTCTGCAAGTCAAGTAAGTTATCTCTGGCGTGACGGGATGGTCTGCAAGTCAAGTAAGTTATCTATGGCGTGACCGGGATGTTCTGCAATCAAGTAAGTTATCTCTGGCGTGACCGGGATGGTCTGCAAGTCAAGTCAGTTATCTATGGCGTGACCGGGATGTTCTGCAATCAAGTAAGTTATCTCTGGCGTGACTGGGATGATCTGCAAGTCAAGTATGTTATCTTGGGTGACCAGGATGGTCTGCAATCAAGTAAGTTATCTCTGGCGTAACTGGATGGTCTGCAAGTCAAGTAGTTATCTACTGGCGTGACCGGGATGTTCTGCAATCAAGTAATGTTATCTCTGGCGTGACCGGAATGGTCTCTAAGTCAAGTTATCTCTGGCGTGACCGGGATGGTCTTTAAGTCATGTAAGTTATCTTGGCGTGACCGGGATGGTCGTAAGTCAGGTAATTATCTGTGGTGACCAGATGGTCTGAAGTCAAGTAAGTTATTCTACTGATGCCGGAATTTCCGTAAGTAGAGTAAGTAGTATCTCTGGCGTGACCGGGAATGGTCCGTAAGTCAAGTAAGTTATTTTTGGCGTGACTGGGATGGTCCGTAAGTCAAGTAAGTTATCTCTGGCGTGACTGGGATGGTCCTAAGTCAAGTAAGTTATCTCTGGTGTGACTGGGATGGTCCGTAAGTGAAATAATTTATCTCTGGCGTGACCTGGATGGTCCATAAGTCAAGTAAGTTATCTCTGGTGTGACCGGGATGGTCCCTGAGTCAAATAAGTTATCTCTGGCGTGACCGGGATGGTCCGTAAGTCAAGTAAGTTATCACTATCGTGACCAGGATGGTCCATAAGTCAAGTAAGTTATCACTATCAAGACCAGGATGGTCCATAAGTCAAGTAAGTTATCTCTGGCGTGACCGGGATGGTCCGTAAGTCAAGTAAGTTATCTCTGGTGTGACCGGGATGGTCCCTGAGTCAAATAAGTTATCTCTGGCGTGACTGGGATGGTCTTCAAGTCAAGTAAGTTATCTCTGGTGTGACCGGGATGGTCCGTAAGTCAAGTAAGTTATCTCTGGCGTGACCGGGATGGTTCATAAGTCAAGTAAGTTATCTCTGGCGTGACTGGGATGATCCATAAGTCAAGTAAGTTATCTCTGGTGTGACCTGGATGGTCTGAAAGTCAAGTAAGTTATATCTGGTGTGACCGGGATGGTCCATAATTCAAGTAAGTTATCTCTGGTGTGACCGGGATGGTCTGAAAGTCAAGTAAGTTATATCTGGTGTGACCGGAATGGTCTGAAAGTCAAATAAGTTATATCTGGTGTGACCGGGATGGTCCAAAAGTCAAATAAGTTATATCTGGTGTGACCGGGATGGTCCATAAGTCCAGTAAGTTATATCTGGTGTGACTGGGATGGTCTGAAAGTCAAATAAGTTATCTCTGGTGTGACCGGGATGGTCCAAAAGTCAAATAAGTTATATCTGGCGTGACTGGACCATCCTGTTACGGACCATCCCGGTCACGGCAAATATAACTCTCCAGTAACACCAGAGATAATTTACTTGACTTATGGACCATCCTGGTCACGCCAGTGATAACTTACTTGACTTATGGACCATCCTGGTCACGACAGAGATAATTTACTTGACTTATGGAGCATCCTGGTCACGCCAGAGATAACTTACTTGACTTATGGACCATCCTGGTCACGCCAGAGATAACTTACTTGACTTATGGACCATCCTGGTCACGCCAGAGATAACTTACTTGACTTATGGACCATCCTGGTCACGCCAGAGATAACTTACTTGACTTATGGACCATCCTGGTCACACCAGAGATAACTTACTTGACTTATGGACCCCAGTCACACCAGAGATAACTTACTTGACTTATGGACCATCCCAGTCACACCAGAGATAACTTACTTGACTTATGGACCATCCTGGTCACGCCAGAGATAACTTACTTGACTTAGGGACCATCCCGGTCACGCCAGAGATAACTTACTTGACTTACGGACCATCTTGGTCACGCCAGTGATAACTTACTTGACTTATGGACCATCCCAGTCACGCCAGAGATAACTTACTTGACTTATGGACCATCCTGGTCACGCCAGAGATAACTTATTTGACTTATAGAGAATCCCGGTCACGACAGTGATAACTTACCTGACTTATGGACCATCCTGGTCACGACAGTGATAACTTACTTGATGGTCCGTAAGTCATCGAAATCATCTCCATTTCAAGGCCTTGCCAGCGCACAGCGTTTTGTGTCGACTCAAACCGTCTGACAGATTTTTTTGCTGACACACCTGTGTGGAGCGTATATGGAATTGTCCAGATACGATGAATCTGTCTTTGAACAAACCTCAAAACCCGAATTCCTTTTGTCAGGTGTTGAAAGTAGCCCCTATCATCATCACCTGTCGCCATTGTCGTCTGCCTGACGCCCTTTGTCCCTTGCAGAGTATTGTGATACAGTGTCCAGGTGTTGATATGAGCACCATCACCTGCACTGTGTTGCCAGTTGACACACAGGTGTTGATATCAGCACCATCACCTGTACTCTGTTGTCAGTCGACACACAGGTGTTGATGTATGAGCTCTCGATCAGGATGAACAATAAAAAACAATAAAAAAAACGAATCATAGCATGAGTGGCGCAGGATTAAAAGATGTGTGTGTGTGTGTGTTGTGTGTGTGTGTGTGTGTGTGTGTGTGTGTGTGTGTGTGTGTGTGTGTGTGTGTGTTGTGTGTGTGTGTGTGCATGCGTGCGTGTGTGTGTGTTTGCGCATGTTTGTGTGCATGTAGATATAAACATAGATATGTTATGCACAAGCACTGCAGTGACAGGTACAAACAAACAAACAAACACACACACACACACACAAACAAACAAACAAACAAACAAACAAAAGAGTTTCGTGGAAAACACACACACACACACACCACACACATACATACACATACACACACAATACACACACACCACACACACACAAACAACAAACAAACAAACAAAAACTCGTGCACAGCATGCACGCATAAACAACAAATGATGGGTCTTTCGTTTGGAAACATTTCTCTGCTTAACAATGGGCCAAAGATTTTTTACATTGATCAGATCACGTAGGCCTACTTGATGTGTGTGACACATGAATATGCAGAGGTGCATTCCACAATTGTAAATAAACAGAGCATTCTCTGCGTTTCTTTTGTCTGTAAGTATTCTATTCTGTAAGGAAAGTAGAAAGACAGACTGCACTGTGCTGGTGTGTGTGTGTGTGTGTGTGTGGTGTGTGTTGTGTGTGTGTGTGTGTGTGTGTGTGCGTGTGTGTGTGTGTGTGTGTTTGTGTATGTGTGTGTGTGTGTGTGTGTGTTCGTTCGTTCTTTGATTTAACGTCTTTTCACTATAAGTGATATTATTGTGTGTGTGTGGTTGTGTGTGTGTGTGTGTGTGTGGTGTGGTGTGTGTGTGTGTGTGTGTGTGTGTGTGTGTGTGTGTGTGTGTGGTGTGTTCGTTCTTTTTATTTAACGTCTTTTCACTATAAGTGATATTATTGTGTGTGTGTGTGTGTGTGTGTGTGGTGTGTGTGTGTGTGTGTGTGTGTGTGTGTGTGTGTGTGTGTGTGTGTGTGTGTGTGTGTGGGTGTGTGTTGTGTGTGTGTGTGTGTGTGTGTGTGTGTGTGTGTGTGTGTGTGTGGTGTGTGTGGTGTGTGTGTGTTTGTAAACTAGGAGACTAGCAAGTAGCCTCCCTGAGTTTGTCCAAGCACTGGTTACATACTGCAGTGTCTTGTTATTAAACACAGAGCGCCATGCGTCAGGACACTAACTGGTCACACCAGCATCAACTGGTCGATAGTGTCTTAACTCATTGCTGATAATAAAGTCCAACATGACTCGGAATAAAAGTTATTATTTCTCAGCGCCGACCTTCGATTATATGTAGTGAATTCGTAATAGTGAATTCTGAATCCAAAACTCGTTATAATTATTCCTTATTTCTCAATCCTGACCATGTTCATGGAGTTGGTTCCCTTTACAGGTATTCTAGCCTGTAAGTGGATTGTGTTTGGCAGTATTTCTTTGGGTTTTGTACTGAAAATAGTGAAACGCCGGAGATATGTGGTGTAGGGAGCAGGCAGCCTCAGCAGCACTGCTGTTGGCCTTTGGACCTAATAGGGTCTCCCCTCTCCCCACTTCTCACTACTGCTCATGAAGACATGGGCATTCCATTTGGTCCCTTTTTATCCATTGGACGAGAGGGCAGGGAAGATTTTAGTCCTCTTTTTATTATCCGTTGTTTGGTGTTTGTGGTCTGTTTGTGACCGTGCGTTCGCGCTCGACAAAGGCCGGTTGGCCGAAAATTTGCGCTTGTTTTGTCTTGTTTTGTTCAATACGCGCTTACATTGGTTTTCTTGTTTTGTTTTATTTTGTTTTGTTTAAATTTTTTGTTTTGTTTTGTTTGTTTTGTTTGTTTTTACCGCTGCAGACTGTCAGCGAACAGTTTTGAAGTTTGATCTAAATCATAAAGCTTTTAAACACAAGTTTTGTATTGGTGGTGCAGTAAGCCAGCACAACGGGCTATCGACTGGAAGATAGCGGGTGGAAATGTCTACCTGACCTGTCAAAATCATTGCCCAATCGGCTCCTACCTAGAGTTGAGGGCGCTGTTAGAAAAAATAGTCTTTGAAGCAGGACAGTGAGGTCAGTCAGGAGATGTACAGGGGGGGGGTGCAAAAGTAGGTATACAGTTATGAAAAGAACACGTACATACTCATTGCATTTATTATACAAACAATGAATATTGCTATACATGTAATAACAAACACGACCTAATCCTCAGACACTCAACGCTGCCGTCGGTATTCACACACTCCTCTAATCGAGAGCTGATAGCATTATAATAGTGATGTGATACTTACTGATACTACTTTTGCACCCCTGTATAATCAGAGTTAGTCGTATAGAGATAGCAGCCTTTCACAGACCCATCACCACATGACAACAACTAACTGTACGCGAGTTTTCTAAAAACATGTTCTGCTATCTGTTGATCTAAATCGACCAATCTATATATGTATATATATATATATATATATATAAAAAACACACAAAACACACACACACACACACACACACACAATATATATATATATATATATATATATTATATATATGCACATCGGAAATAGTTGGCAGAATCGGCCAAGCCTAAACAGCATTCAAGAAGATGACAAGCATTCTTACCAACAAATACCTATCAATTAACATCAGAAAGAGAGTCCTTGAATGTTATATAGAACCAATACTGTTGTACGGATGCGAGGCGTGGACAGTCAGCAAGCAAAGCCAGAGCAAGATTGAGGCAGCCGAGATGTGGTTTCTCAGAAGAATGTTGAGAGTCCCATGGACAGCAAAGAAAACAAACGAGACAGTCTTGATGGAGGCAGACACACGTAGATCACTCATAAAGAAGATTAGGAAAAGACAAGCAACATTTATAGGCCATTTTATGAGGAAGAGGGATTTGGAGCACCTGGTCACAACGGGAAAGCTGGAGGGAAAGAGAGCAGCAGGTAGACCCAGGGAGAGAATGCTGGACGGACTTGCAGAGTGGCTGGGGATGAGGAGGGTGGGGGAGATGCTGGGGGCAACGGGGGATAGAGATGGTTGGAAGTCCATGGTCGCCAACGCCATGCGGCAGGGCACCTGATGATAATGATGATATATGTATACATATATATATATATATATATATATATATATATATATATATATATATATATATATACATGTATATGTATATGTATATACAAGGGATGAATGCAGGAGCAGACAACTCACGATTAAGTTGTAATCAGTATTCCTTTGACCATTACGTTTAGTCTCGGACATATTGATATTACATCACGTTGATATAATAATAACATTAATGTTATTTACTTTTCTTTCACAGATTATCTGATGATGACAGAAATGTCGAAAATATTCATACAAATTGTTGGCACAGTTATACTCATACTTCGTATATATATATTATATATATATATATATATATATATATATATATATATATATATATATATATATATAATATATATATATATATATGTATGTATGTTTGTATGTATGTATGTATGTATGCACACACATACATACATATTCACCCTTCTTCCGCTATCCACCCCACTCACCAACAGATGCTTTCTGTTTTGAAAGGAATTTACAAGACCAAAGAAATGTTCGGAATGTTCGTGTTTCACGGATGTGGCAGAAGGTGTCAATTGCTATCATCGCTAGAATGAATAGAATAAATACTGACATGAGTGATGAGAATCACTGAAATAACAGATCTCGAAAATGAGACTCGTATTATAAGCAAAGCTTGTTATCAATCAACAGTTATTGTTACAGCTGAAAAAAAACAAAAAACATTTAGGTCTGAGAGGATGATTTCTTCTTCCTGGTATTCCATCATGATCAGCTGAGCTGGAATGTAAGAGAAAAATAGATGGGTTATTGTATTTGTCCCCCTACAGCTTCGTTTTTAATCGTTGTTTTGCCTTCACTGGGAAAGCTGTGTATTGCTGCACTTTCTGCATATTCCATCTCCGATGGGCGAGCATGCTGGGTGCTTTTCATGTTGCCATAAGCCACCATATTCTGGTATAACTTACAGGTGTTTTTCATGTTGCCATAAGCCACCATACACTGATATTACTTACTGGTGTTTTCATGTTGCCATAAGCCACCATACACTGACAAAAACTTACAGGTGTTTCTGATGTTGCCATAAGCCACCATACACTGATATTACTTACAGGTGTTTTCATGTTGCCATAAGCCACCTTACACTGACATAACTTACAGGTGTTTTTCATGTTGCCATAAGCCACCATACACTGATATTACTTACTGGTGTTTTCATGTTGCCATAAGCCACCATACACTGACAAAACTTACAGGTGTTTCTGATGTTGCCATAAGCCACCATACACTGACATAACTTACAGGTGTTTTCATGTTGCCATAAGCCACCATACACTGACATAACTTACAGGTGTTTTCATGTTGCCATAAGCCACCATACACTGACATAACTTACAGGTGTTTTTCATGTTGCCATAAGCCACCATACACTGATATAACTTACAGGTGTTTTTCATGTTGCCATAAGCCACATATTCTGATATAACTTACAGGTGTTTTCATGTTGCCATAAGCCACCATACACTGATATAACTCACAGGTGTTTTTCATGTTGCCATAAGCCACATATTCTGATATAACTTACAGGTGTTTTCATGTTGCCATAAGCCACCATACACTGATATAACTTACAGGTGTTTTCATGTTGCCATAAGCCATCATACACTGACATAACTTACAGGTGTTTTCATGTTGCCATAAGCCACAATATTCTGATATAACTATCAGGTATTTTCATGTTGCCATAAGCCACCATACACTGATATAACTTACAGGTGTTTTCATGTTGCCATAAGCCACCATACACTGACATAACTTACAGGTGTTTTTCATGTTGCCATAAGCCACCATACACTGACATAACTTACAGGTGTTTTCATGTTGCCATAAGCCACCATACACTGATATAACTTACAGGTGTTTTCATGTTGCCATAAGCCACCATACACTGATATAACTTACAGGTGTTTTCATGTTGCCATAAGCCACCATACACTGATATAATTTACAGGTGTTTTCATGTTGCCATAAGCCACTATACACTGACATAACTTACAGGTGTTTTCATGTTGCCATAAGCCACAATATTCTGATATAACTTACAGGTGTTTTCATGTTGCCATAAGCCACCATACACTGATATAACTTACAGGTGTTTTTCATGTTGCCATAAGCCACCATACACTGATATAACTTACAGGTGTTTTCATGTTGCCATAAGCCACCATACACTGACATAACTTACAGGTGTTTTCATGTTGCCATAAACCACCATACACTGATATAACTTACAGGTGTATTTCATGTTGCCATAAGCCACAATACACTGATATGATATAATTTACAGGTGTTTTCATGTTGCCATAAGCCACCATACACTGATATAACTTACAGGTGTTTTCGTGTTGCCATAAGCCACAATACACTGATATATCTTACAGTGCTGGGTGGTTTTCATGTTGCCATAAGTCACCATACACTGACATAGCTTACAGGTGTTTTCGTGTTGCCATAAGCCACAATACACTGATATATCTTACAGTGCTGGGTGGTTTTCGTGTTGCCATAAGCCACCATACACTGACATAACTTACAGGTGTTTTCATGTTGCCATAAGTCACCATACACTGATATAACTTACAGGTGTTTTTCATGTTGCCATAAGCCACCATACACTGATATAACTTACAGGTGTTTTTCATGTTGCCATAAGCCACCATACACTGACATAACTTACAGGTGTTTTTCATGTTGCCATAAGCCACCATACACTGACATAACTTACAGGTGTTTTTCATGTTGCCATAAGCCACCATACACTGACATAACTTACAGGTGTTTTTCATGTTGCCATAAGCCACCACACACTGACATAATAATAATAAATAATAATAATTACAATATTTATATAGCGCAAAATCTTGATAAAATCAAATCAAATCTAAGCGCTGAAGCAGACACACACGCAGGCACGCACGCTCGCACACACACGCACGCACACATACAGACACACACACACACACACACACACACACAACACACACACACACACACACACACACCCACACACACGCATGGCTATAAATGGGGAGAAAGAATAAAAGCAATAAAAGCAAGAATAAAAGCAATGGAAAATTATAGAGCATAGCATACAATTATATATTATAACCATGTGATTCCCTCCGAGCGGAGACAGGCTGCAGAGGGGAGGGTTGAGTGAGGTTAGGATTTTATGCAGGAGAGAAAAGGTGAGTTTTGAGAGCGGACTTGAAGGAGACAAAAGTAGGTTGCTGACGGACTGAGAGAGGAAGTTTGTTCCAGGAGAGTGGACCAGAAACAGAGAAGGCTCGTGGACCATAGGTATTGAGCTTAGTGCGTGGAAAGCGAAGAGTCAGAGGATCAGAGGCAGAGCGGAGGGTACGTGAGGGAACATAGATCTCAAGTAGGCTTGACAGGTAATCGGGGGCTGCGTTATTGAGGCTTTTGTAGCACATTGTGTCTAGTTTGTACTGTATGCGCTTTGATACAGGGAGCCAGTGAAGTTGTGCCAGGAGAGGAGATATGTGGTCAGCTTTTTTCTTTTTGAATACAAGGCGTGCAGCATTGTTTTGAATGCGCTGTAGGATGTGAATGGTGGAGGCAGGAAGACCAGACAGGAGTGAATTGCAATAGTCAATGCGAGACATTATGAAGGAGAGAACGAGTTTTGCAGTTGTTTCGACAGAGAGATACTTCCTGATCAGCTTTATACGATGGAGATGATAGTAGCAGGATCTGGCAGTTTGAGAAACAAAGTTGTTCATGGAGAGGGTAGAGTCAATGCAGACACCAAGGTTTTTAGCTGAATCAGAAATTGGGACTGATGTGTTACATAATGGGAGAGAAAGAGGAGGCAGCTGAGAAAGTTTCTGACGGGTGCCAATGAGGATAGCTTCTGTTTTGTCGTCATTAAGCTGAAGTCTATTGTGTGTCATCCAGTTCTTAATGTCCGAGTAACACTCAGTGGTGCGAGTCAACAGGCGCTGTATATTATAATTTACAGGTGTTTTTAATGTTGCCATAAGCCACCATACACTGACATAACTTACAGGTGTTTTTCATGTTGCCAAAAGCCACCATACACTGACATAACTTACAGGTGTTTTTCATGTTGCCATAAGCCATCATACACTGACATAACTTACAGGTGTTTTTCATGTTGCCATAAGCCACCACACACTGACATAATTTACAGGTGTTTTTAATGTTGCCATAAGCCACCATACACTGACATAACTTACAGGTGGTTTCATGTTGCCATAAGCCACCATACACTGACATAACTTACAGGTATTTTCATGTTGCCATAAGCCACCTTACACTGACATAACTTACAGGTATTTTCATGTTGCCATAAGCCACCATACACTGACATAACTTACAGGTGTTTTTCATGTTGCCATAAGTCACCATACACTGACATAACTTACAGTTGTTTTTCATGTTGCCATAAGCCACCATACACTGACATAACTTACAGGTGTTTTTCATATTGCCATAAGCCACCATACACTGACATAACTTACAGGTGTTTTTCATATTCCCATAAGCCACCATACACTGACATAACTTACAGGTGTTTTTCATGTTGCCATAAGCCACCATACACTGACATAACTTACAGGTGTTTTTCATGTTGCCATAAGCCACCTTACACTGACATAACTTACAGGTGTTTTTCATGTTGCCATAAGCCACCATACACTGACATAACTTACAGGTGTTTTTCATGTTGCCATAAGCCACCATACACTGACATAACTTACAGGTGTTTTTCATGTTGCCATAAGCCACCATACACTGACATAACTTACAGGTGTTTTTCATGTTGCCATAAGCCACCTTACACTGACATAACTTACAGGTGTTTTTCATGTTGCCATAAGCCACCATACACTGACATAACTTACAGGTGTTTTTCATGTTGCCATAAGCCACCATACACTGACATAACTTACAGGTGTTTTTCATGTTGCCATAAGCCACCATACACTGACATAACTTACAGGTGTTTTTAATGTTGCCATAAGCCACCATACACTGACATAACTTACAGGTGTTTTTCATGTTGCCATAAGCCCCCACATTACACACTGACATAACTTACAGGTGTTTTTCATGTTGCCATAAGCCACCACACACTGATATAACTTACAGGTGTTTTCATGTTGCCATAAGCCACCACACACTGAATAACTTACAGGTGTTTTCATGTTGCCATAAGCCACCATACACTGAATAACTATCAGATGTTTTCATGTTGCCATAAGCCCACAATACACTGATATAACTATCAGGTGTTTTCATGTTGCCATAAGCCACCATACACTGACATAACTTACAGGTGTTTTTCATGTTCCATAAGCCACCATACACTGACATAACTTACAGGTGTTTTTCATGTTGCCATAAGCCACCATTTCACTGACATAACTTACAGGTGTTTTTCATGTTGCCATAAGCCACCTTACACTGACATAACTTACAGGTGTTTTTCATGTTGCCATAAGCCACCATACACTGACATAACTTACAGGTGTTTTTCATGTTGCCATAAGCCACCATACACTGACATAACTTACAGGTGTTTTTCATGTTGCCATAAGCCACCATACACTGACATAACTTACAGGTGTTTTCATGTTGCCATAAGCCACCACACACTGATATAACTTACAGGTGTTTTCATGTTGCCATAAGCCACCAACACTGATATAACTTACAGGTGTTTTCATGTTGCCATAAGCCACCATACACTGATATAACTATCAGATGTTTTCATGTTGCCATAAGCCACAATACACTGATATAACTATACAGGTGTTTTCATGTTGCCATAAGCCACCCTTCACTGATATAACTTACAGGTGTTTTTCATGTTGCCATAAGCCACATACACTGATATAACTTACAGGTGTTTTCATGTTGCCATCAGCCACCATACACTGACATAACTTACAGGTGTTTTTCATGTTGCCATAAACCATCATACACTGATATAACTTACAGGTTTTTTCATGTTGCCATAAGCCACATACACTGATATAACTTATCAGGTGATTTTCATGTTGCCATAAGCCATCATACACTGATATAACTATACAGGTGTTTTGATGTTGCCATAAGCCACATACACTGACTAACTATCAGGTGTTTTCATGTTGCCATAAGCCATCATACACTGATCTAACTATCAGGTGTTTTTCATGTTGCCATAACCACCATACACTGATATAACTTACAGGTGTTTTTCATGTTGTCATAATCCACTATACACTGATATAATCTTACAGGTGTTTTTCATGTTGCCATAAGCCACCATACACTGATATAACCTACAGGTGTTTTTCATGTTGTCATAATCCACCATACACTGACATAACTTACAGGTGTTTTCATGTTGCCATAAGCCACCATACACTGACATAACTTACAGGTGTTTTCATGTTGCCATAAGCCACCATACACTGACATAACTTACAGGTGTTTTTCATGTTGCCATAAGCCACCATACACTGATATAACTTACAGGTGTTTTTCATGTTGCCATAAGCCACCATACACTGATATAACTTACAGGTGTTTTCATGTTGCCATAAGCCACCATACACTGATATAACTTACAGGTGTTTTTTATGTTGCCATAAGCCGTCATACACTGATATAACTTACAGGTGTTTTTCATGTTGCCATAAGCCACCATACACTGATATAACTTACAGGTGTTTTTCATGTTGCCATAAGCCGTCATACACTGATATAACTTACAGGTGTTTTCATGTTGCCATAAGCCACCATACACTGATATAACTTACAGGTGTTTTTCATGTTGCCATAAGCCACCATACACTGATATAACTTACAGGTGTTTTTCATGTTGCCATAAGCCACCATACACTGACATAACTTACAGGTGTTTTCATGTTACCATAAGCCACCATACACTGATATAACTTACAGGTGTTTTTCATGTTGCCATCAGCCACCATACACTGATATAACTTACAGGTGTTTTCATGTTACCATAAGCCATCATACACTGATATAACTTACAGGTGTTTTCATGTTACCATAAGCCACCATACACTGATATAACTTACAGGTGTTTTCATGTTACCATAAGCCACCATAGACTGATATAACTTACAGGTGTTTTCATGTTGCCATAAGCCACCATACACTGACATAACTTACAGGTGTTTTCATGTTACCATAAGCCATATACACTGATATAACTTACAGGATCTATAACGTGCATATTTTATATTCTGCGTGCGTAAACACACAAAGTGAGTTTAAACACTAACGGGTTTGCACATATGCTGACCTTGGAGATCAGAAAAAAAAAATCTTTTCGTCCTTTACCCACCAGGTGAGATCGAACCCCAGACATCCTGATGTTTTAAGTTTGATATCTTACCCACAGGAGTATCTCGCCCATCATCCTGTGCAAAAAAAAAATCACAGCCGTGCACATTCCACGTAGCTCATCTTACACACAAGTCCCGGTGTAAAATGTAGAGAATAAACAAACAGATACAAGGAGTGTTCCAAGCAACAGAAACCATTCCAGCAAAATTGATATGGTTGTTGTTGTTCGTCTTCTTTTCTTTCTTGGAACTGTTGTTGTTGTTGTTGTTGATGTTTGTTTTTGTTGTTGTTTTTGTTGTTGTTGTTGTTCCTGCTGCTGCTGCTGCTGCTGCTGCTGCTGCTGATGATGATGATGATGCAGATGGCGATGACGACGACGACAACGATGATGATGATGATGATGATGATGATGATGATGATGATGATGATGATGATGATGATGATGATGATGATGATGATGATGACGACGACGACGACGACGAGACGAAGACGACGATGGTTGTGATGATGATATTGGTGAAGATGATGATGATGATGATGATGATGACGACGACGACGACGACGACGACGACGACGACAAGTAAAGCAGACATGAAAAACATGATAAACAAAAAAGATCCATATCTTAGTCACACGAGGACAATGCATATCCAGACTTCAAACAAACAAACATAACCTACCTTATGTTCATATTCTCGCCAGTTACGTAAGAACAAGAAAGAGGAAAAGAATGGTGGTGATGATGGTAATGGTAGTGATGATGGTGACGATGGTGATGGTGATGGTAGTGGTGGTGGTGGTGGTTGGTAGTAATAGTTATGCTGGCTATTGTTGGGATGGTCGTAATGGCGATTAGACAGACAGACAGAGAGAGACAGACAGAAAATCGTGTCACTAATCTGATGATGAAGAACAGAAATGAGGACAAGAGAGTAGGAGCAATGATGACGATGACGATGACGACGATGACAAATACTAAGATGATGATAAAAAAGAAAATAAATAGGATCGAATAAAAACACGAAAACACCTTTTTTTTTTAGCTTTCGGAGCTCTGATGCACCTTCTTCAGCAGGCATGTTTATATTGCTACAGATGTCAATAGCTGGGGTCACGGCATTCGTACACTCTAGAAACAGTACGCACAAAAAGTAACAGGATTTTCTAATGGTCACGACACATTGTGTTAAAGAACGACAGAGATCCTACACAGTTTCCCAGTCCTTACAACCAACCAAACCACAAAAACCACATGTTTCCCAGTCAAAACATACATGCTGCATCTCACCTGCCTTATCTATCGTTTGCAACCTAAAAAAAAAAACCCGTTGCAGTCTAGATCCTGTTTGCTAGGAAGGGAGCTCACTCAGCAATAAAAACTGACACAGTTCATTTCTCATGTGCAGGAAAGTTAACAAATGTATTGGGGGTGAACTAGAGGTCTGCTGGAGCTCAGACAGAGGTTGGAACATAGTTGTGAACATGTATGAGATGGGGGCGAGGGTGGGTGTGCAGGAGGTGGGGGTGGGGATTGGGGATGGGAGGAAGGGGGAGGGGAGGCAAGGGGAAATGACTCTTCTTGTCTCTCCTCACACCTCGTTTCTCGTCTTCTTAAAGATTTCATTGTCGTCATCATATACTGTCATGATTCTATCTCTTCCCTCTGTCTGTCTCTCTTCTCTCTCTTGTCTGTCTCTCTCTCTTTCTGTCTGTCTGTCTGTCTCTCTCGCTCTGTCTGTCTGTCTCTCTCTCTTCTGTCTCTGTCTGTCTGTCTCTCTCCTCTGTCTTCTGTTTCTCTCTCTCTGTGTCTCTGTCTGTCTCTCTCTCTTCTTTTCTTCTCTCTCTTGTCTCTTCTGTCCTCTCTTTTTTTCTCTTCTTCTTCTCCCTCTTCTCTGTCTTCTGTCCCCTCTGTCTTCTTCTGTCCTCCCCCCTCTCTCTCCCTTTCTCTCTTTCTCTCGCTGACTCAGTCTGTTCGTCTGTTCCATCTGTCCGTCTATCTGTCTGTCTCTCTGCTGTCTGTCTGTCTCTCTCTCTCTCTCTCTCTCTATCTATCTATCTATCCATCTATCATTTTATCTGTCTATCTATCTATCTATATATATATATATATATATATATATATATTATATATATTATATATATATATGCATGCTTCTGTCTGTCTGTCTGTCTGTGTGTGTGTGTGTGTGTGTCTCGCTCTGTCTCTTTCTCTCTGTCTGTCTGTCTGTCTGTCTGTCTCTCTCTCTCTCTCTCTCTCTCTCTCACACACACACACACACACACACAACACACGCATCAAGGAAAATCTGAAAACGTATATGCATGATTTTTTTTTCAGAACCGTCTGTGACCTCATTTCCTGAGCAATGACAGGTAATTTTATTCATGACAACTTGGAAATATTATCTTCCTGCACACTCCAAAACCAGACTGTGTGTTAGTGGGTGCTAAACCTTCCTTCCTTCCTTCCTTCCTGTCCCTTAACCCTATCCAGGGTCGTGGGGGCTCCACATGGATGAACGTCGCACCGTCTGTCTCCACCTCTGTCTGTCATGAGCAAGGGTCTGGGTCATGGCAAAGCTTTTTCCTGTCCATTCGTCAATATTGTCCATCCACCTTTTTCTCTGTCTGCCTCTTTTTCTTCCTCCCTGAACTGTTCCTTGGAGTATTGTTTTTGATAGTCCGTTAGTTCTTGTCACTTGACCATACACCGAAGTTTCCTTTTTCTTACTGTTGTCAGAAGGTTTTCATAGTTTTTGACATGCTGTGAAATTGTTCTTCGCACTTCCTCATTGGTAATGTGGTCTTTGTATGAGATGCCAAGCACTCTTCTAAAGCATCTCATTTCTACTGCCAGGATCTTCTTTTGCAGTTCTGCTGTTAGTGTCCATGACTCGCACGCGTAGAGAAAGATTGACAGGACCAATGCGTGCATTAGCTTCAGTTTGGAAGTGAGGGCGATGTTTTTGTCCCTCCAGATGGGCTTCAGCTTGGCTAGTGCTGCTGTTGTCTGTGCTGCTCTTGCAAGAACTTCGGTTTTCGATCCCTGTTCACTGATAATGGCTCCGAGATATTTGAACTGAGCCACGGTTTCCAGCTCACTCCCGCTGACTGTAATCTTCTTTTCTATTGGTTTTGTGCTGTTTGTCATCAACTTTGTCTTTTCGGCACTGATCTCCATGCCATATCTGGATGATGTCTCGTCCAGGTGTTTCACCAGGTTGGCAAGTTCGTCTTCATTTCCAGCCAACCCATCGATGTCGTCGGCAAATCTCAAGTTGGTGATTGTCCTTCCTCCAATACTGACTGAGCCGTGATGGTTTTCAAGGGCATCCGTCATAATGCGCTCAAGGAAGATGTTGAACAAGGTTGGAGAGAGGAGACAGCCCTGGCGAACTCCAACTGATGTGTGAAACCAGTCCCCCACTGTGCCCTCAACAAGCACTGCGCTGCTTGCTTTTGCGTGACACCATCACACAGCTATACACAAAAGCGAGCTAAATCTGATAATAAGAAAAAAACAAGCTGACATTTTTTGCATACCAACACCGCTCAAGAAACAGTCAATCAGGGATAGAACAAGAACAAGAACCATTTGTTTTTTTTTTGTTTTTTTGGGTTTTTTTGACGAGGCTGTGAAACAAACAATGTATACTTACGCTTTCTTATATCCGTCCCAAAAGGATCTACACTACATGAAAAATTATTCGTGAATCAAGAAATATTTCAACAGTGCATACATTATATCTCAATTCAAAGATACAGATTTTAAGATTATACAGGGGGGTGCAAAAGTAGGTATACAGTTATGAAAAAAGAAAACACGTACAATACTCATTGGATTTATTATACAAACAAATGAATATTGCATATACATGTAATAGCAAGCACAGCCTTGATCCCTCAGATACTCAGACTGCTTGCCGTCGGTATTCACACACTCCTCTAATCGAGAGCGGACACTCATGCACACTCTAGCACAAAGATCTTTATCAGCATCAATTTCTTGACAAGCCTGCAAGATGAACTGAATCATGTCATTAACATTGCGCGGCTTGCGTGCGAAAACCCTTTCCTTTACATATCCCCCCCAAAAAAGAAGTCCATCTGTCTTCCAGTATTGTTTTAAAATCCATTTGCGCTCCTCGTCTGTCAAATTACCAGGTATGGTTAAATTAAATTGCCGCTTAGATCTAAATTAAATTGCTGCTTTACCTGCAAAAAATAAAGAGAATTAAATGTTAGGAAAAAAGTACATGCATAACTTTTATTAGTTACGATAAAATATAATTAATGACACTGATAATATCGAAAATAAGGCCAACTAACTTAATGTGCTAATAATTTAATGAATTAAACATTATAATAATGATGTTCGTTCTTTGATTTAACGTCTTTTCACTATAATAATGATGTGCTACTTACTGTATACCTACTTTTGCACCCCCCCCCCCCCCCCCCCCCCGTATACCTCGTAGTTCAATTACTATAAAACTGTGTTCGTGGCTGATCTGATTTTAAGGTAATAAAATAGGTAATTCATTCATGAGGTGTGCTGAATGCTTCTTCAGTATTAAACTGATACACGCATGAACAGGAGAGAGCTGAAGATGGCAGATCTGCCGGAGGTGGTAAAGGGGTGAGACGTTGCTGTGAAGATGTAACAATGGAATAAGTGGAGGGCGAGCAGTGGCTGAGAGAAACAGAGAGAAACATACAAAGGAGAGAGAAAGAGGGAGAGAGAGAGAGAGGAGACAGACAGACAGACAGACAACAGAACTGAGGACAGACAGCAGACAGAGACAGGCAGTAGAGACAAGAAGAGGTGAGAGACAGAGAGAGGCAGACTGACAGAGAGAGAGTAACAAACAGACAGAGACAGACAGCAGACAGAGAGAGCCAGGAGAAAAAGACAGACAGACAAACAATAGACAGACAGACAGACAACAGAAGTTATTAGAAGAGACGGAAACAGAGAGGAGTTACTTTTCATTTCTAACAGTTATTTATGGTGAATGGATGGAGCAGAGATAAAGTTCCGCTGTCCAATCCTAGAGAACATCAGTCATCAATCCATTCAATGTGCTGTCCGACTTTGAACCTTGCTCACTATACTCTGCACATGCAGCACAGTCTTCTCTTCTTTCAGCCATGGAAAAGTCGTGTGGACGTAGGCCTTCCCCACTGTTCATTCATTTCGTTCCAGCGCTTTTCCTCTCCGGTTCTTGTCAAATCCATCTAGGGCGCTCTTCGTCCAGTTTTCTGTCTCCTCTATTGCGAGGCCGTCTCTGTATCCAGCACTGGTTTTTAGTTGACAACGATTTACCATTTTCCGGTGAGATGTCCTGCCCAGTTCCATTTCAGTTTGTGGATGTTTTCTGGATGTCTCGCACTTTTGTTCGTTCTCTGATCCACTAAGCCGTTTTGCAATCTTTCAGTGGAACCAAGCATATCTTCTGTGCGTCTATAGTTCTTAATTTCAAAGGGATTTTTTGTTATCTAGTTTTTGCTTGCTTGTTGTTTAGTTTGTTTGTTTGTTTGATTGTTGTTAGATTGCACGCTCTGACGGTAGGTGACGTGGACAGAGTGCACATGGTCAAAGACTTCGTTCAGGACAGTTGAATCTGTCATCTGAAACCAATTGCTCTTCCAAACGCTGTGAGCAATGGTTGTCCTACGTTTGATGTTTTCCTTTTGAGGGGAATCTACTGAGATGCATGGCCTAAGTAGATAGCTTGATGAGGTAGACACAAGTATATCACTCATAAGGAAAATTAGGAAAAGACAAGCAACTTTATAGGCCATTTTATGAGGAAGGGGGATTTGGAGCACCTGGTCACAGCGGGAAAGCTGGAGGGAAAGAGAGCACCAGGTAGACCCAGGGAGAGAATGCTGGACGGACTTGCAGAGTGGATGGGGATGAGGAGGGTGGGGGAGATGCTGGGGCAACGAGAGATAGAGATGGTTGGAAGTCCATGGTCGCCAACGCCATGCGCAGGGCACCTGATGATGATGATGAGATGGATGATGATGATGATGATGATGATGATGATGATGATGATGATGATGATGATGATGATGATGATGATGATGATGATGAGACCTGGTGTTTCCAGGCGATCACCCATCCAAGTACTAACCGGGCCCGACGTTGCTTAACTTCGGTGATCAGACGAAAACCGGTGTTTTCAACGTGGTATGGCCGTTGACTAACAAAAATGAAAATTAACGCCAATGTTTTGTTGTTATAACAGGGAATGCTGTATGCAGTGCAGAAGGCAGTGGAAGGAGGGGAGGCCATTTGTCAGACCACTGGGGCTGACGATAAGCTTGAGCAGGGTTCTTGTTCTTACTGTTGTGGTTTTATTGTTTCTTCCTTTTCTCAGCCGTTTTGAACATTTCCTTTTGAAAAGAGGGAAGGGGCTGTTAATTATCTGTTGGAGATGTGTGTGTTTGTGTGTGTGTGTTGTGTGTGTGTGTGTGTGTGTGTGTGTGTGTGTGTGTGTGTGTGTGTGTGTGTGTGTTGTGTGTGTGTGTGTGTGTGTGTGTGTGGTGTGTGTGTGGTGTGTTGTGTGTGTGTGTGTGTGTGTTGTGTGAGTGGAGTGTTAGTGTGTGAGTGTGTGTGGGTGTTATGTGTGTGTGTGTAGGAGGTTAGTGTGTGAGTGTGTTGGAGTGTGTTGTGTGTGATGTGTTGGAGTTGTGTGTGTGTGTGTTGGAGTGTGTGTGTGTGTGTGTGAGGGAGGTTAGTGTGTGGTGTGTTGGAGTGTGTTGTGTGTGTGTGTGAGGAGGTTAGTGTGTGGTGTGTGGAGTGTGTATGTGTGTGTGTGTGGGAGGTTAGTGTGTGAGTGTGTTGGAGTGTGTATGTGTGTGTGTGTGAGGAGTGTGTGTGAGTGTGTTGGAGTGTGTATGTGTGTGTGTGTGGAGGGAGGTTAGTGTGTGAGTGTGTTGGAGTATGTGTGAGTGTGTGGAGTGTGTGTGTGTGTGTGTGTGTGTGTGAGGGAGGTTAGTGTGTGAGTGTGTTGGAGTGTGTATGTGTGTGTGTGTGTGAGGAAATAGTGTGTGAGTGTTTGGAGTGTGTATATGTGTGTGTGTGTGAGGGAGGTTAGTGTGTGAGTGTGTTGGAGTGTGTGTGTGTGTGTGTGTGTGTGTGTGAGGGAGGTTAGGTGTGAGTGTGTTGGAGTGTGTGTGTGTTGGAGTGTGGTGTGTGTGTGTGTGTGTGTGTGTGTGTGTGTGTGTGTGTGTGTGTGTGTGTGAGGGAGGTTAGTGTGTGAGGGGTGTTGGAGTGTGTATGTGTGCGTGCGTGTGAGGGAGGTTAGTGTGTGAGTGTGTTGAAGTGTGTGTGTGTGTTGGAGTGTGTGTGTGTGTGTGTGTGTGTGTGTGTGTGTTGCGTCAACATGCGTGTGTGCTTATGTACATGTACGGGTATAGCGCGCGCGCGTGCGTGCGTGTGTGTGTGTGTGAGTGTGTTTGTGTGTGTGTGTGTATGTGTGTTGATGTGTGAGTGTGTTTGTGTGTGTGTATGTGTGTTGATGTTTGAGTGTGTTTGTGTGTGTGTATGTTTGTTGATGTGTGTGTGTGTGTGTGTGTGTGTGTGTGTGTGTGTGTTGAACCTGCGTGTGTGTTTATATCTATGTATGTGTGTATGTGTACGTGTGTGTATGTGTGTGAGTGTGTTTGTGTGTGTGCGTGTGTGTGTGTATGTGTGCGTGGTGTGTGAGCGTGTGTGTGTGTGTGAGCGTGTGTGTGTGTGAGCGTGCGCGCGTGGGCACGCATGTGTGTATGCGTGCGTGCGCGCGTATGTGTGTGTGTGTGTGTGTGTGAAGACACTCATTTTTGAAAGGAGATTGAGTGAACGCAATGTTCATATTTCAATGAAACGGGAAACACTTTGCAAAAATCTCTTGAACAAATAATTTGTATCAATGATCTGAACCACTACAGATAATAAAAAAGATAGATAAGAAATAAACGATCTTAATTACCAAGTATTTCAGGAAATAAACGATCTTAATGACAAGTATTCCAGGAAATAAACAATCTTAATTACAAATATTTCTGAAAGATTAAACTTGCTGATATAGCACACCTCGATACAGATAATGTTATCAAACGTTAGAATCATTGATTGAACATAATTAATCATGAAAGTGATATGAACAGACGGGGGTATGAAATTAACACGAGCACACATTTCAGGTTTGAGAGAAAGACGCGCTGTGTTTGTATCGTTGGCCCGTTGCGCTTCAAGGCAGAAGTGATCGTTTATTATACATGTTATTGGCCTTGTGCCATTAATAAACTCGTACACAACATGCACATAGCACAGATTCCGTGAAAGCTCTCACTGCACACAGCTCACTGGTATTATGCTGACATCAAACAAGCAAACTGACATAACCAACATTATAAACAAGTCGACCCTTGTTGACACGTGCAGACAAACACACACGCATACACATATAAAAATATACGCTAGGTTACGTCCAAAAAAATCTAAGTATAGAGAATAGAAAAATAAGCAGATGCAAGGAGAAAGTAATGCCGTTTGCAGTTGGGAGTTTATTCAAGAGGGATTCGTTGCACTCATACAATTCGAAACACATTCCTCCCAAATCTGCTGGCAATTATCTGGCAGACTCCTTGAGCTTGCGCAAAACCCTGTAAGCTGGCAAGGTCTGGAATTAGGAAGGAAGGAGGAGAAGAACCTATGAAACACTAAACGTTGACACCACCAGGATGAAGAAATGCACTAACTAAACTAGACGTGATTCTCATAAGTAGTCCACACATAGATTGATAACTACAAAGCCTTTATTGAATTAAAGCAAAAGCGTAATTCACCATTCGTGCGGCCCTGAGTCCTAACAGACCTAAAACCCTAAGATGCACTACAAATTTTCACTAACTTATATATTACTGGAATACTGCACACTTCAGATGTCCTACACTATTCCCTCTCTCTTTGCTTCATGGAAAAAAAATACTACCTATTCCTATCCCTACCCTAACGAAAGTATAAAATGAAACGTGGGTCACATACCTCTAAGATAGGTTGGAAGCTGGGACGTCTCTCGCTCACTGACTCAATGGCTGACTCATTATTGATTGGATACCCTTAGTGATTGCCTGACTTTTATACAGTGCGTTTCTATTTAACAAACTTTGTTTCTGTCACAAACATTTCCACCTTTCCTTCAGCTGTCCTTCATCTATCAAACCGGACATCGAAAATTGAGTAACTTAGTGATCTTGGCCAAGCGGCCATGGTTGTTATTCAGCTTTCTGGAATTTTCCTTGGACATTGGTAACTGCTGACGCATGTAGGTATTCAAGGTAATGTATATCTACGTCCACTGAAAATGGATAGGACCATGTAAGCGTTAGCTCTCGTTTGAGTGGAAAATGTTGAGTAACCCGTCGAACCATGGATGGCGTGATCTCCATTACACAAACCTTATTTACCCATCTAAAAATTCGGTCTGAACACGTCTTCCCCTTAGAGGGGCCCCTGTGATAGAAACATTAAGATGGGCAGCGAACAGGCCAGTTGTTAATTATGTGGTCACTTTCAATTTCTCAAGATGATGTCTCCGCGCTGGGAATGAATTCCATTTGCACTAACGTCACAGGTGCCATGTGGTGGAGAAGATCCACAATGATCACAGCACAAACCTTAAGCCTGCACACAAAAGCCAAGAGCTGGTCAGGTCCTGAGGTCCTACCTAGATAGTTCCAGGACCGTGAGGACGTAGGGGAGCGAGATGACAGAGACCTCAACTTTTCCCTCTCTTCATATTCATTTTCATGTTCACATGTTTTTCACCAGTCTTCAGAAAGGCAAGAAGGCTATTTGGTCTTCAAGGGGTGGGACCTGGGAAATCAATCTATCTCTCAATGTTTTATATCAAGGCAGCCCGGCGGTGCCCTGCTCTTCACGATTTTCAACTGCCGTGGGATCTTTAGCGTGTGCAGGCAGAAGGCACACGGGTCCGACTCGTTTTTCGTCCCCTTCCGAAGGACTACATGTTCAGTTCGATTTTCCGGTCAAACTGAGGCCTCTACGGGGAGCGAACCTTGGAACCTCGAGTTTAGTTATTGGCAGGCGAACGTCTGAACCATTCTGCTGCTCTTCTCTCCGCTAATTTTGTGGGCTGGGACATAACATAACTCGACATACTAGATCTTGAGTCCATGGCTAAGTGAGATGAACCAATTAATCCCAGGACTGAACCCGCAACCCTCCGCGTTACGAGCATGACGCTCTAACAGCTGAGCTAATGGGGCCACTGAATGGTTAAAACAGAAATAAAGAAAGACTAATAAAACAATAATGACAAATACAGAGATGGGCATGTACGTTATATGTTGGTAACGTGTTTATGTCTGCCACATGTGCATCTACCGACTGTGTATTGTTTCGGTAAGCAAGCAAGCATACACACACTGACACAGTCGCATACACAAGGTCATGGAAAATTTCCAAATACCACAAAACAGTCAAAACACACACAAACACAAATGTTAGATTTAACAATCTTGTAGATACACTTACAGACAAAATGTGAAGATAGTTGTATTTGTCACTGCATGTGACAAAAAAAAGGACGTCTGAAAAAGACAAGAGAAAAGGAAGAGAAAAAAACACACAAAATATATATGAAGCACTACAAAACAAAATTCAAGTGCTCCATACCCACGCGTGTGACCAAAAGACTGTTTTATTAAATTGATTTTTTAGAACTTCATTCACGTTGTATATGTCATGCTTCATCTATTGTTGATAAGTTTATATTATACATGTATGTATAGGACAGTGAAGATGAGCTGTGAGACAGGTCCTGTGGAACTTAATGGCACTATCCTTCAGTAATAAAGTCTTTTCAAAGTTTTAAAGTTTGCATGCAAATAATGAAATCCATCAAAAATGAATTCTTAAAACGTGGAACCCCGTCGAGGAGGATGGTAATGTATAGTGATATGGTGGGTGGTGGTGGTGGTGGTGGTGGTGGTGGTGGTGGTGGTGGTGGGTGGTGGTGGTGGTGGTAGTGGTGATGATGATGATGATGATGATGTGATGATGATGATGATGATGATGATGGTGGTGGTGGTGGTGGTGGTGATGATGATGATGATGATGATGATGATGATGATGACATCTATGACGGTGATGATCCTGATGATGATGATGATGATGATTGTGTGGATGTGTGATGATGATGGTGATGATGATGATGATCTGTGATGAGGTGATGATGATGATGATGCGTGAGATGGTGGTGGTGGTGGTGTGATGATGGGTGGTGTGGTGTGATGATGATGATGATGATGAATGATGAGATGATGATGATGATGATCCTGATGATGATGATGTGTGAGTGGTGATGATGATGATGATGATGATGATGACATCTATGACGGTGATGATAATGATGATGATCATGACGACAATAGCAACCAACCAGAGGTGTTGTACGACGAAAACAAATAATATTTTGACGTCTACACCAGTATCACAAAAAGAAGAGGACTGTGCTGATCTGAAACTGACACAACGAACATCATCAGCAAACATGAAGAGGAAAACGACGTTTTGTTGTTTGTCGTGTTGCTGGTGGTGATTGTGGAGACAGACAGGCAGAGGAAGAGAGAGGGAACAGACAGACAGACAGAGACAGAGAGAGGAGAGGAGAATGAGAGAGACGGGGGGAGAGAGACAGACAGACAGACAGTCGCAGACAGAGACAGAGAGACAGAGAGAGGAGAGGAGAAAGAGAGAGAGGGGGGAGAACAGACAGACAGACAGACAGATGACGATGAAGAAGAAGAAGAAGCAGAAGTAGAAGAAGCAAAAGAAGAAGAAGAAGATGATGACGATGATGATGATGATGATGGGAAAAAAAACAAGAAACAGGCTGCTACTACTGCTGCTGCTGCTGCTGATGATGATGATAATGATGACGATGATGATGATGATGATGATGATGATGATGATGACGATGATGATGGAAAAAAACAAGAAACAGGCTGCTACTACTACTGCTGCTGCTGCTGTGATGATGATGATGATGACGACTACGACGATGAAGATAAAATAACAAACAGAGACAGGAAGAAATCCCATCCCATCCTTACAAACCAATCAGAAAACTCCCAAGTATCCAATCAAACACACCTGTACCAAAACGCGCTTATTTATTGGTGCAACCTTTAAAAAAAATCATCTCTATCTGGATCCGGTTACTGCAGAAGGGAGCTCACTCGACAATGAAAAAAAAAAAACGGACACAGTTCATTCCTCATGAACTGCAAGAGAGCTGAAAATGAAGAGAGGGTGAATTAGAGGTCTGTTGGAGCACAGATAGGGGAGAGTGTAAAACGAAGCTGTGAGGACGTATGAAATGAGGTGGTGTCAGATGTGTATGTTTGCGGGCAGGGGGTGGGGTGCGGGGGTGGGAGGGAGGGTAGGGAAGGGGGAGGATGACGAGATCCCATTAAGAAAGCGCTGAACACATAATTATACGCTCAGGTTCTTCTAGATCCTCCCATGACCTGATTTCCTTGAACCACGGGAGGTAACCAAACCACACGCACAACTCGGTAATTTGTCTTCTCGCAGAACTCTCAGTACATGTTGTTCGGTGGAAGGCGCCGTGACAGCGATTAATTACAACTGAACATGTGCACGTGCATATACATATATAAATATATATATAAAGCAGGATAGCATTGAATGGATTAGAGAGAAACAGTCTGGAGTTTGTTGTTCTTTTTTTTCTGGAGTTTGTTCAAGATGAATGAATCGCATTGAGACAATTCCGTATGCGCTCCTCCAAAACCCACCTCCAGTT
>JAPXFY010000018.1:68416124-68418624 GCA_030674185.1 Monoplex corrugatus
TGGACTTCCATCTGCCTCTATCTCTCGTTGCCCCTAGCATCTCTCCCACCCTCCCCGTCCCCAGCCACTCTGCAAGTCCGTCCAGCATTTTCTCCCTGGGTCTATCCGGTGCTCTCTTTCCCTTCAGCTTTCCCGTTGAGACCAGTTGCTCCAAATCCCCCTTCCTCATAAAATGGCCTATAAATGTTGCCTGTCTTTTCTTAATCTTCCTCACACATACTGACCCAGAAGATGGGAGAAATCTTCATCCTTTACCCGTCAGGCGAGAGGTGCTGAGACAGGATTGAACCCCAAACTTTCCAACTGTAAATCTAACAGATCCAAAACAAGTGCGACTGCCCGCGCCCAAGCAAACAGGAACCAGAAGAACAAGAAAACCAATGCAAGCGCGTATTCAACAAAACAAGACAAGACAAGTGCAAATTTTCGGCCAACGGGCCTTTGTCAAGCGCGAACGCACGGTCACAAACAGATCACAAACACCAAACAATGGATAATATCATCTCTCTTCCCTTTTGACATCATAGTTGCCTCCCCTCTCCCCACTTCTTACTAGTGCTCATGAAGACATGGGCATTCCATTTGGTCCCCTTTTTATCCACTGGATGAGGCGGCAGGGAAGTTTTCAGTCCTGTTTTTATTATCCATTGTTTGGTGTTTGTGATCTGTTTGTGACCGTGCGTTCGCGCTTGACAAAGGCCGGTTGGCCGACAATTTGCGCTTGTCTTGTCTTGTTTTGTTAAATACGCGCTTACATTGGTTTTCTTGTTCTTCTGGTTCCTGTAAATCTAACGTTGTACACACTCGGCTACCTTACCCGTCGATGCGAGGTCTGTAGGGTAAAAAGCATGTCTAATTCTGGACGTCTCACAAGTGACCAGGTCCCATTATAAGGTCACACATGTCATTAAAACTACTGTTGATCTCATTGTTGTTTAAAGCACGAAACGACACAGCAACAGTATGGCCATACAAAAAAATATAATAATAATTAATAATTACAATATTTATATAGCGCAAAATCTTGATAAAATCAAATCTAAGCGCTGAAACAGACACACACGCACGCACGCACACACACCCACGCACACACACACACACACACACACACACACACACACACACACACACACACACGCACACACACACGCATGGCTATAAAAGGGGGAGAAAGAATAAAAGCAATGGAAAATTAAAAGAGAGCATATTATAAAATATCATCATGTCTTGCAAAAAAGGTTATACAGCAAGGCACACACGGTCAGCAGGCAGAAGAAGAAAACCAGCAGACCGTGGACAATGACAATAATGGAGACTTCATGTTCCAACGGTAGAAGTCACTGGCTAAAAGCGATGTCACAAACTTGCCGTTGCTAATCTACATAATTATCTGTCTAAAAATAAGGAATACTGAAGAGCTACATCAATAAATCAATAATATAAGACAGTAAATAAGGAAATCAGAGAGTAACAACATTTGTTATAGTTTGACAGAGGAAGAGAGATGGATTGAGGGTAAAGAGAGAGAGAGAGAAACTGAAACTGAAACTGAAAATGGTTTATTGCCATTGACATTTTTGTCCTTGTGGCAAGGAGCATAAAACAAAGTCGTTACATTTTTTGGGGACGTTTTCTCGAAACAAAGAGTTATAAATATAGTCATGGCTGACATTACATCTATTTGAATTTTTTTCCTAAAAATGAAGAAAAAATTGAACGGAAAAAGTTGAACAAAATGTTGAACAAAACGTTGGAGAAACAGTTAACCACCCGACGTAATTAATCAAATAAGTAAGAGGAAGACCCAAATCCGGCAAATAAACATAAGAACAGTATAAAGTGATATCTTCACTGGAGATAAACTTACATTAATTTAAAAAGTTGAACAAAAAGTTGAAAAAACAGTTAACCACCCGACATAATTAGTCATATAAGTAAGAGGAAGACCCAAATCCGGCAAACAAACATAAAAACAATATAACGTAATATCTTCACTGGAGGTAAACTTACATTAATTTAAAAAGTTGAACAAAAAGTTGAAGAGAGAGAGAGAGAGAGAGAGAGAGAGAGAGAGAGAGAGAGAGAGAGAGAGAGAGAGAGAGAAAGAGAGAGAGAGAAATACCGATAAACAGACAGAAAAAGTTTTAAGTAATAGAATAGTAATAAATATGTGAGTGAGACACACAGAGAGAAAGACAGATACAGAGAAAGAACTCGAAACAGAGAGACAGACAGACAGACAGACACACAGAGAGACAGACAGACTGACAAGACACGAAGACAAACAGACAGACAGACAGAGAAAGAGAGAGACAGACTGACAGACAAGACAGAAAGACAAACAGACAGACAGAGAAAGAGACAGACAGACTGACAAGATAGAAAGACAGACAGACAGACAGACAGAGAGAAAGGAGAGAGAGGGGGGAGAGACAGAGAAACCTAGGAGGTGTCGGAGCAACATTAGAGAGTGAATATACTTGGATTTCAGTGATCTTCT
>JAPXFY010000018.1:68448624-68451124 GCA_030674185.1 Monoplex corrugatus
TGTCTGTTGCTGTGTAAACTGTTGTCTGTTGCTGTGTAAACTGTTGTCTGTTGCTGTGTAAACTGTTGTATGTTTCTGTGTAAACTGTTGTCTGTTCCTCTGTAAACTATTGTCTGTTGCTGTGTGAACTGTTGTCTGTTGCTGTGTAAACTGTTGTCTGTTGCTGTGTAAACTGTTGTCTGTTGCTGTGTAAACTGTTGTCTGTTGCTCTGTAAACTGTTGTCTGTTGTTCTGTAAGCTGTTGTCTGTTGCTGTGTAAACTATTGTCTGTTGCTGTGTAAACTGTTGTCTTTTGTTCTGAAAGCTGTTGTCTGTTGCTGTGTAAACTGTTGTCTGTTCCTCTGTGAACTGTTGTCTGTTGCTCTGTGAACTGTTGTCTGTTGCTGTGTAAACTGTTGTCTTTTGTTCTGTAAGCTGTTGTCTGTTGCTGTATAAACTGTTGTCTGTTCCTCTGTGAACTGTTGTCTGTTGCTCTGTGAACTGTTGTCTGTTGCTGTGTAAACGGTTGTCTGCTGCTCTGTAAGCTGTTGTCTGTTGCTCTGTGAACTGTTGTCTGTTGCTGTGTGAACTGTTTTCTTTTGCTCTGTAAACTGTTGTCTGTTGCTATGTGAACTGTTGTGTGTTGATCTGTAAACGGTTGTCTGTTGCTGTGTGAACTGTTGTCTGTTGCTGTGTAAACTGTTGTCTGTTGCTCTGTAAACTGTTGTCTGTTGCTCTGAAAACTGTTGTCTGTTGCTCTGTAAACGGTCTGTTGCTGTGTAAACTGTTGTCTGTTGCTCTGTAAACTGTTGTCTGTTGCTGTGTGAACTGTTGTCTGTTGCTCTGTAAACAGTTGTCTTGCTCTGTGAACTGTTGTCTGTTGCTGTGTAAACTGTTGTCTGTTGCTCTGTAAACTGTTGTCTGTTGCTCTGTGAACTGTTGTCTGTTGCTGTGTGAACTGTTGTCTGTTGCTGTGTGAACTGTTGTCTGTTGCTGTGTAAACTGTTGTCTTTTGTTCTGAAAGCTGTTGTCTGTTGCTGTGTAAACTGTTGTCTTTTGTTCTGAAAGCTGTTGTCTGTTGCTGTGTAAACTGTTGTCTGTTCCTCTGTGAACTGTTGTCTGTTGCTCTGTGAACTGTTGTCTGTTGCTGTGTAAACTGTTGTCTTTTGTTCTGTAAGCTGTTGTCTGTTGTTGTATAAACTGTTGTCTGTTCCTCTGTGAACTGTTGTCTGTTGCTCTGTGAACTGTTGTATGTTGCTGTGTAAACGGTTGTCTGCTGCTCTGTAAGCTGTTGTCTGTTGCTCTGTGAACTGTTGTCTGTTGCTGTGTGAACTGTTTTCTTTTGCTCTGTAAACTGTTGTCTGTTGCTATGTGAACTGTTGTGTGTTGATCTGTAAACGGTTGTCTGTTGCTGTGTGAACTGTTGTCTGTTGCTGTGTAAACTGTTGTCTGTTGCTCTGTAAACTGTTGTCTGTTGCTCTGTGAACTGTTGTCTGTTGCTCTGTAAACTGTTGCTCTGTGAACTGTTGTCTGTTGCTCTTTGAACTGTTGTCTGTTGCTCTGTGAACTGTTGTCTGTAAACTGTTGTCTGTTGCTCTGTAAACTGTTGTGTGTTGCTGTGTAAACGGTTGTCTGTTCCTCTGTAAACTGTTGTCTGTTGCTCTGTAAACGGTTGTCTGTTGCTGTGTGAACTGTTGTCTGTTGCTCTGTGAACTGTTGTCTGTTGCTCTGTAAACTGTTGTCTGTTGCTCTGTAAACTGTTGTCTGTTGCTGTGTGAACTGTTGTCTGTTGCTGTGTAAACTGTTGTCTGTTGTTCTGTAAACGGTTGTCTGTGGTTCTGTAAACGGTTGTCTGTTGCTCTGTAAACGGTTGTCTGTTGCTCTGTAAATGGTTGTCTGTTGCTCTGTAAATTGTTGTCTGTTGCTCTGTAATTGTTGTCTGTTGCTCTGTAAATTGTTGTCTGTTGCTGTGAACTGTTGTCTGTTGCTCTGTAAACTGTTGTCCGTTGCTCTGTAAACTGTTGTCTGTTGCTCTGTAAACGGTTGTCTGTTGCTCTGTAAACGGTTGTCTGTTGTTCTGTAAACTGTTGTCTGTTGCTCTGTAAACTGTTCTCTGTTGTTCTGTGAACTGTTGTCTGTTGCTGTGTGAACTGTTGTCTGTTGCTCTGTGAACTGTTGTCTGTTGCTCTGTAAACTGTTGTCTGTTGCTCTGTAAACTGTTGTCTGTTGCTCTGTAAACTGTTGTCTGTTGCTCTGTAAACTGTTGTCTGTTGCTGTGTGAACTGTTGTCTGTTGCTCTGTAAACTGTTGTCTGTTGTTCTGTGAACTGTTGTCTGTTGTTCTGTAAACTGTTGTCTGTTGCTCTGTGAACTGTTGTCTGTTGCTCTGTAAACTGTTGCTCTGTGAACTGTTGTCTGTTGCTCTTTGAACTGTTGTCTGTTGCTCTGTGAACTGTTGTCTGTTGCTCTGTGAACTGTTGTCTGTTGCTCTGTGAACTGTTGTCTGTTGCTCTGTAAACTGT
>JAPXFY010000018.1:68456124-68463624 GCA_030674185.1 Monoplex corrugatus
GAACTCTTATTATACTTCCGGCTGTGCATCTGAACTCTATCATATGTCTGGCAATGTGTCGAAACTCTATTGTACTTCAGGCAATGTATAGGAACCCTATTACATTCCGGCAATGTTTGGGAACTTTATTATACCTCGGCGATACATCGGAACTGTATTATACTTCTGGCAATGTATCAGAACTCTTGTTACACTTACAGCAATGCATCGGATCTCCACTATACTTCCGGCAGTACATCTGAACTATATTATATTTCCGGGCAATGTATCGGAACTCTATTATACTTCCGTTAATGCATCAGAACTGTATTATATTTCCGGCAATGCATCGGAGCTCTGTTATACTTCCGGCAGTACATCAAAACTATATTATATTTCCGGGCAATGTATCGGAACTCTATTATACTTCCGTTAATGCATCAGAACTGTATTATATTTCCGGCAATGCATCGGAGCTCTGTTATACTTCCGGCAGTACATCTGAACTATATTATATTTCCGGGCAATGTATCGGAACTCTATCGCACTTCCGGCAATGCATCGGAACTCTATTATACATGTACTTCCGGTAATACATGAGACCCCTATTATACATCCGGCAATATATCGGAACTCTACCATACGTCCGGCAATACATCCGAACTTTATTATACAGTATTTCTGGTAATGCATCAGGTTTTTATTATATTTGCGGCGCTGTATCCGAACTCTACGATACTTTCAGCAACACGCATCTTCCATCTTTTTTTTTTTCCTTCGAGAAAGAACCAGTCACGTGGGCCCGGTCCTTGGGGCAGTCTGTAGCCAACTGTCCAGCTGTAACGAAAGAGCTTCTTTACTCTGACTAGCAGCCTGCAAGGGATCCTTAGCACCTCCATGGGAACGGTCAAGACCACATCATCCCCCCGCTGTCCACGGCCCTGATACCCCGCTCTGTCTTCTTGTGTCACACTCACAGTGGTCTCTAGGTCAGATTTGCCCCACGGTATTTGTCTATGTCATCTGGCCCCGTTACAAACGACTAAACAAAAATGTTAAAAGTTATATAAAAAAAAAAAGCAAGACCGTGAAAACTGACCCAGAATCCCCGGGGTGGGTGGGAGGGTGTCATCTGTGAATGCGACGTATTGACCTCACTGTTTTTGGTTAAGCTTTCTGAGGGCGGGTCCTGCAGGAAGCTGGTGGATACGGTGAGAGAAGCAAAGAGTTCAGTTTCTCCTTTGCGAGCATGGTTGACAATACATGATGCTGGTGGACAAGGTGCAGGAAATGAAAGAGTTAAAGACAGTAGGAAATGAAAGGGTTAAAGACAGTAGGAAATGAAAGAGTTAAAGACAGTCAGGTACTCATCCGCAGCTGGGTAGACCGGAGGCGGCACCTGCATATAAAGTTCTACGGGCGGCGTACCAATCGCCCTGGTGTAATGGTTAGCGCAACGGACTACTGACCAAAAGGTTATGGGTTCGAATCCCTATTAGTCCCTTCAAAAATCAGTATGGCTCCTACCCAGAGTTGGGCGTGCTAAGGGCTCATTGGGAAGACTGGGACCACACACAGTCGAGTCTCATCCACTTCACGGATGATGCGTCATTGAGGGTGTTGCTCAAATCTTCTGACCAGCCTGACCCGCAGGTGTCTGTATCTCTCGGGCCTGGTTGATGCCAGGATATGTTATGATAGTAAGCATACAGTACAGCCCTGTCACGCAGTCTCAATCCTAGATGGCACTCCATAGCATCATGATTATCATCCTTATCGACATCATCATTATCATCGCATTGTAACAAATAAATAAATGAATAAATAAACTGTTCCAGCTTTTGTGTTCCATTAAGGTGACGTAGAAAATGGGACGAAAAAAAAAAACGGTGAGCACAAAGATAACCTCGCTGAGTGCAATGATCCTTATTTATTTTTTTTTATATTTAAGTTCTACGTGCGTGATTCGTATCCGCGCAAACTCTTGCAGGCAGACTGGAAGGCCAGTTCTATACCACTGCGCCAACAGGGCTCCATGATATCATTGGGAAGACATACATGTATATGTACACTGTACAATATTTTGCGGAGGAAATCAAATTATTAAACTGAACTGTTTGCACTAACCCAATGAACTGGTGTTTGGAGGGTTTTTTTTGTTTTGCTTGTTTGTTTGTTTTGTTTGTTTGATTTGTTTGTTTGTTTTGTTTTGTTTGTTTGATTTGTTTGTTTGTTTTGTTTGTTCGTTTGTTTTGTTTGTTTTGTTTTGTTTGTTTTGTTTGTTTTGTTTGTTTTGTTTGTTTTGTTTTGTTTGTTTTGTTTGTTTTGTTTGTTTGTTTGTTTGGTGTGTGTGTGTATGTGTGTGTGTGTGTATGTGTGTGTGTGTGTGTGTGTGTTTCTGGAGGGGATTCGTCTCAGATCTGCCAGCAGTGATCTGTCAGACTCTTCAGGCCTGCACAAAATCCTACACACCGGCAAGGTCCTGAAATGTGGACACGTGGAAGAGTGGGGGGAGGGGAGGGTTGTAGAGTAGAGGTATGAATGGATCTGTCAAACAATAGCCTGACACCACCAGAATGATTTAAATTAATATTATATATAATATGCGTGTGTGTGTGTGTGTGTGTGTGTGTGTGTGTGTGTGTGTGTGTGTGTGGTGTGTGTGTGTGTGCGTGCGTGCGTGTGTGTGTGCGTGCGTGTGTGTGTGCGTGCGTGCGTGTGTGTCTGTTTCAGCGCTTAGATTTGATTTTATCAAGATTTTGCGCTATATAAATATTGTAATTATTATTATTATAAATTAAGCATTAAGATGGGGCAGTGAACAGGCGCTCTTTATGCCGCGGGCTGGAACTGAACCCGAGACATCAGATCTTGAGTCTACGAATCTATCGAAAGAACCAACCAGACCGTTTTCCTAAATAGCGTGTAAACCCACCCACCCCGTGGGGATGCCGGGGCTCTTTCAGTATAAACAGTACCCCTATCTTCTGGAAATTCTGTGCTAGCAATTTCTTCCTTTCTGTGACTGTCTTTGTTTCTTTCTTCCTCCTTTGATCTCTGTCATTTCTTCCTATCATTTTCTGCCTTGCTGGTCCGTTCACCTGTACATGTTCAATAAAGTCTTACGTGCTTTCTCTTAGGATTGATAACGGGGTACATGAATTAAGCGCATTTTTGGCTCTCGGGGACTGAGATATGCAGAAGTAATTTTAGGTAATCTAGTCCCGTTCTTATAAATATGTTTTAGAGTTCTGAGTTATGTTTAAATTTGTATTCATTTTTTTGTTTAAATCTCTTGTGTAATAAAATAGACGGAGTGGTCAACGCTAGGACCATCTCCTCGGATTAGATGCGCGAAGACAAAATGATATATGTACTTAATTTTCTTTTCCTTTTTTTTCTTCCTTTTGAAGTATTGTGTGTTTTGAAACGGTTATAACCCGGACATGGCTCTACTGACTGACTGACTGACTGACTGACTGACTGACTGACTGACATGACTGACTGACTAGATTGAGGCTTAAAGTCCTACCACACATAGTGTATGCGAGGACTAGCAAATAAAAATTTTTGATCAAGCTTTAAGATAATGCTTAGTTATGTTTATTTTTTAGATAAAATAGTTTAAAACTTTCATAAAATTACAGATTAAAACCTTTCCAGGGCCACAAATAAAAACAGAGAGAGAATGACAGATCTACAAACAAAGTGATACAAAGGACAAAACATACATTGAAAACTACATACAGATATATACAGTGATTTACACTCCTGCATTAAAATAAGCTTTCGATAAAATATGTACTACGTAAATAATTGCTGAGAACTGTCTTCTTAATTTGGTGTTTGCTCATTCACTCACTCATACACACTTGCCTGGGAGTGGTGGCAGAGGAGGAACACATACTCAAATCTACCTATATACAGGGAGGTTTCACTCTCATTCTAATTAAGTCTTTTGAGCTAAATGTAAATAGTATATACACCTATCATTGACATGGCTCTACGCAGTCGGCTGGGCTTTTTAAATTAAACAAAAACGACGACAGATAACGTGTAGAGTTGTTGTTCTTCGTACCATCGACATTTTGGCTGGAGTGGTGACTTCACGGCGGGTGTGACCGCTGAGTTTAGTTTTATAACTCAGTGGGTATGACCAAGAGAGAGAGAGAGAGTAAGCCAATATTCTCTTTGGTATGACCCACAGAGGTTTCCATTTAGAGAGCTCAGTGATGTGAACGCTGGCAAATGTTGTGGCGGCGGCGGTGCCCAAAATAGGCCGGGGTCCCAAATAAGTGCCAGCGTTTCAGTTATTAAGGTCTTAGACGGGTAACTAACGTCAGGGTGCACACGTCACTTCTTTTTTGGTCACTGATCCTCAACGGAGTTCTTAACAGTCGCATTCTGCTGGGTCGGGTCGGGTCAGACTATGACTCATACTAACGACTACAACGACAACAACAAAAGAAAGAAAGAAAGAAAGAAAGAAGGAAAAAGAAAATAGAAAGAAAGGATGAAAAGAAAGAAAGAAAAAAAGAAGGGAAGAAAAGAAAGGAAGAAAAGAAAGAAAGAACAGAAAGATAGAAGAAAAAAAAGAAAGAAAGAAAAGAAAGAAAAGAAAAGAAAGAAAGAAAGAATGAAAGAACAAAAGAAAGAAAGAACGAAAGAAAGACAGACAGAAAGAAAAAAAGAAGGAAAAAAGGAAAGAAAGAAAAAAGAAAGAAAGAAAGAAAGAAAGAAAGAAAAGAAAGAAAGAAAGAGAGAGAAAGAAAGAAAAGAAAGAAAGAAAGAAAGAAAGAGAAGAAAAAAGAAAAAAAAGAAAGAAAAGAAAGAAGAAGAGAAGAAAGAAAGAAAGCCTGATCAGGAAGTATCTCTCTGTCGAAACAACTGCAAAACTCGTTCTCTCCTTCATAATGTCTCGCATTGACTATTGCAATTCACTCCTGTCTGGTCTTCCTGCCTCCACCATTCACATCCTGCAGCGCATTCAAAACAATGCTGCACGCCTTGTACTAAAAATGAAAAAAGCTGACCACATATTTCCTCTCCTGGCACAACTTCACTGGCTCCCTGTATCAAAGCGCATACAGTACAAACTAGACACAATGTGCTACAAAAGCCTCAATAACGCAGCCCCCGATTACCTGTCAAGCCTACTTGAGATCTATGTTCCCTCACGTACCCTCCGCTCTGCCTCCGATCCTCTGACTTTTCGCTTTCCACGCACTAAGCTCAATACCTATGGTCCACGAGCCTTCTCTGTTTCTGGTTCACTTTCCTGGAACAAACTTCCTCTCTCTGTCCGTCAGCAACCTACTTTTGTCTCCTTCAAGTCCGCTCTCAAAACTCACCTTTTCTCCTCTGCATAAAATCCTGACCTCACTCAATCCCCTCTGCAGTCTGTCTCCACTCGGAGGGGAATCACATTGTAATATATAATTGTATATAATATGCTCTCTATAATTTTCCATTGCTTTTATTCTTTCTCCCCATTTTAGCCGTGTGCGTGTGCGTGCGTGCGTGTGTGTCTGTTTTAGCGCTTAGATTTGATTTTATCAAGATTTTGCGCTATACAAATATTGTATTGTATTGTATTGTATTGTATTGTATTGTATTGTATTGTAAGAAAGAAAGAAACCACCTCAGCACTGGTTGGTTGATAAAGGACAGACATATTACTGATTTACAGGGTCGAAATACAGGGGGTGCAAAAGTAGGTATACAGTTATGAAAAAAGAAAACACGTACAAATACTCATTGCATTTATTATACAAACAAATGAATATTGCATATACATATAATAACAGGCACAGCCTTAATCCCTCAGATACTCAAACTGCTTGCCGTCGGTATTCACACTCTCCTCTAATCGAGAGCGGAATTAAGTATTATAATAATGATGTGATACTTACTTTTGCACCCCATCCCACCCAGTATATGTGCGCAGAGCTGCTTACTCCTGAACCCCCTTCGTGTGGTGTGTAAATATTTGTTCGCAGAATATCAAATACACACGTTGGTTTTAGTTCACGATAACGTCTCAGCACTCAGAATAAACTCCATACCCACTGATGCCACTGATACAGGCTTGACTGTACCCTCCCTCAACATCTTTGTGTGTATGCGCGCGCGCGCGCGCGCGCGTGTGTGTGTGTGTGTGTGTGTGTGTGTGTGTGTGTGTGTGTGTGGTGTTTGTTTGTTTGTATCTTTGTGTGTGTGTGTGTTTGTGTGTGTATTTCAAGAATGCTAAGTTCACACACTGGAAAACTTTGATAAATAGAGTAATGGTTTTCATGTTAATTTATACACTATGACATTTAAGATGAATATAGAAACAAAAAATTTAAAAAAACAAATATAGAATCAGAAGGCGTATTTAATCTAACAAAGTAATAAACACACATTTCCGGCCTCTTGGCCTTTGTCAAGCATATATACAGAAGACAACAAAGAATAACTGCACAACACTTAGCACAAACAACAGCAGGCAACTTTCCTACCTTAACAAAGGTATTTAAATTTATTTATTTATTCATTTATTTATTTATTTATTTCAATGTTTATTTATTTTTCTATTTCTTGTCCATTTGTTTTATTTTACTTGATTTTGTTTCATTACATTTCATTTTATTTTTTTCCCCCGTCTAAAAGCACATATGTGAACAGACATTAAAAGAAATAACGAACAAAGGCCACCTGGCCGAAATAATGCACCTATCTTGTTTTTTGTTTTGTTTTGTTTGTTTTGTGTGTGTGTGTGTGTGTGTGTGTGTGTGTGTGTGTGTGTGTGTGTGTGTGTGTGTGTGTGTGTGTGTGTGTGTGTGTGTGTGTGTGTGTGTGTGCATGTGATCTTGAGGACGCGTTGTTATTCTATTTTTTACTTTTTTTCTGGTTTCTATTTGCTTGGACGCTGGCAGCCATTTTGATTCAAATGAATTAAAAACTAAAACATGAAAGTTCTGCAGATTAGCCTGTTATTCCCATGTTGGGTCATAATTGTTGCAGCCAAGGCACGCAGTACAGGAGATGGAGCAAGACATACACATTGCATTAAAACAGATCTAAAAATGATCACACATAGCTATTGTACATTGCATTAAAACAGGTCATTTATAACAGGTCTAACGTGACCACATAGCTATTATACACTGAATTTTAATACAGGCCTAAAATGACCACATGTAAGCTATTTACATTGAATTAAAACATGTCTAAGAATGACCACACATAGCTATTATACATTGAATTAAAACAGGTCTAAAAATGACCACATAGCTATTATACACTGAATTAAAACAGGTCTAAAAATGACCACATAGCTATTATACACTGAATTAAAACATGTCTAAAATGACCACACATAGCTATTATACACTGAATTAAAACATTCTAAGAATGACCACATATAGCTATTATACACTGAATTAAAACATGTCTAAGAATGACCACACATAGCTATTATACACTGAATTAAAACAGGTCTAAAAATGACCACATATAGCTATTATACACTGAATTAAA
>JAPXFY010000018.1:68468624-68478624 GCA_030674185.1 Monoplex corrugatus
GGTTACGCTGAACCCTTTGCGTGTTCCAGGACATTGTTCTACTTTGTTGAACCATCATCCATATTGACATTTAACCCTTTTGACTACCGCACCCTATCCACCAACTGCAAAAACTTAATCCTTTGACTCCCGCACTCTGTCCATCAACTGCAAAAACTTAACCCTTTGACTCCCGCACTCTGTCCATCAACTGCAAAAACTTAACCCTTTGACTCCCGCACTCTGTCCATCAACTGCAAAAACTTAACCCTTTGACTCCCGCACCCTGTCCACCAACTGCAAGAACTTAACCCTTTGATCCCGCAATCTGTCCACCAACTGCAAAAACTTAACCCTTTGACTCCCGCACTCTATCCACCAACTGCAAAAAATTAACCCTTTGACATTTAACCCTTTGACTCCTGCATTCTATCCACCTGCTGTGTTTCCATAAGTTTCGGTTTCAGTTTCAATTCAGTTTCAGTTTCTCAAGATGACGTCTCCGGGCTCGGAATGAATTCCATATGCACTAACGTCACAGGTGCCATGTGATGGAGAAGATCCAGAATGATCACGGCACAAGCCTTAAGCCTGCACATAAACCCATGAGCTGGCCAGGTCCTGAGGTCCTACATAGATAGTTCCATAACCCTGGGGTCGTAATGGAGTGAGGTGAACTTTTCCCAGGGGCCAGCACCACCACGACGGCGCCTATCCTTTCTCCCTCGCTTCAAATTCATATTGATATTCACTTTTTTTTTTAACCAAGACTTCAGAAAGGCAAGAAGGCCAACTGGTCTTCAAGGGGTGGGACCTGGGAAATCAACCTATATCTCCAATGTGTTTTTTACCAAGGCAGCCAGGCAATGACCCTACTCTTCACGATTTTCAACTGCTGTGGGATCTTTAGCGTGAGCAGCCAGAAGACTCGTTTTTCGTCCCTTCCGAAGGACTAGACGTTCAGATCGATTTTCTGGTCAAACTGAGGAGGAAATCAAAAACAAGTGTGACTGCCCGCGTTCAAGCAAACAGGAAACAGAAGGGGAAAAAACACGTAAAAAGAATGGGAACGGTCTTAATACACGATTCCTAATGCACTAACGAATTCACTATTAACGTCCAGGTGTTATGATGATAAACCATGATACTATGGAGTTCCATCTAGGATCGAGACTGTGTGACGGGGCTGTACTCTACGTTTACTATCATAATATATCCTGGCGTCGACCAGGCCGAGAGACGCAGACACCCCGTGGTGCTGGTCAGAAGATTTAAGCAACACCCTCAATGACGCATCCGTGAAGTGGATGAGACTCGGCTTGTGTGGTCCCAGTCTTCCCAATGAGCTCATCGCACGCCCAACTCTGGGTAGGAGCCGGTTAGAGCCGAAAAAATACCACAATGATATATTTTTGAAGGTACTGATGGGGATTCGGTAGTCCGTTGCGCTAGCCACTACACCACGGCGACTGGTCACGAACGCGAACGAGAGATTAAGAGGGAGAATCAGAGAGAGAGAGAGAGAGCCAGAGAGAGACAGATAGATAGACAGACAGACAGACAGAGGGACAGACAGACAGGCAGACAGAGAGACAGAGAGACAGACAGAGAGACGGACAGACAGAGAGACAGAGACAGAGAAGACGCAATGTCTTGTCTTGTATTAAATACGCGAGAGTTTTTTGTTGTTGTTGTTTGTTTGTTTGTTTGTTTGTTTTTTGTTTTTGTTTTTCTTTTTTTCGTGTTTTTTTATGATTTCTGAGGAGAAAAGTCGAGGCCATAAGTCAGTGTGAGTAACAAAATGACATGCAGGATCTTTAACGTGCATACGTGATATTCTTCATGCGAATACACACGAAGAAAGTTTAAGCACCAACAGGTATGCAAACACGTTGAACTGAGAGATCAGGGAACTCTATATATAATACAATAATTACAATATTTATATAGCGCAAAATCTTGATAAATCAAATCTAAGCGCTGAACAGACACACACGCACGCACACACACACACTACACACACCACACACAACCACACACACACACACACACACACACACACACACACACACACCACGCCACGGGCTATAAATGGGGAGAAAGAATAAAAGCAATGGAAATTATAGAGAGCATATTCTATACAATTATTATTACAATGTGATTCCACTCCGAGTGGAGACAGGCTGCAGAGGGGGTTGAGTAAGGTCAGGATTTTATGCAGAGGAGAAAAGGTGAGTTTTCAGAGCGGACTTGGAGGAGACAAAAGTAGGTTGCTGACGACTGAGAGAGGTAGTTTGTTCCCGGAGAGTGGACCAGAAACAGAGAAGGCTCGTGGACCATAGGTATTGAGCTTAGTGCGTGGAAAGCGAAAAGTCAGGGGATCGGAGGCAGAACGGAGGGTACGTGAGGGAACATAGATCTCAAGTAGGCTTGACAGGTAATCTTTACCCACCAGGCGGGAGACAGCCACAGACAGGATCGAACCCCAAACCTTCCGATTGGAAGTCTGACGTGTTACCCACTTAACCACCCGCGCCCATCAACAGGGAACAATGGCAAAGGTTGCGGGCGGGAATGGGGGGAGGGGGGAGGGGGTGAAGCCAACAATAGGAAAGGGTCCAAACTAAAAATGTGTACAGTTGTTTAACCGCCCAGACAAGTAAATAGGTAAACTGTAGTGTGCACACTTCGCTGGTTTACCAGTCTGATCACCGGCGTGTTTTTTCATGCATCATTCTGGTGAGTCTGTTGCTCATGACACAAGACAACAACAACAACAACAACAAAAAACAAACAAAAAGAAAGTTTGTTCGACCAGTCGCTGTGGTGTTAGTACAAGACAAAAAAACAACAACAAACAAAAAGAAAGTTTGTTCGACCAGTCGCCGTGGTGTTAGTGGTTAGCACAACGGACTACCGACTGGAAGGTTGTGGGTTCTATTCCCCAGACACAAAAAAACAAAAACAAAAAAACCAACAAGAAATAAAAAGAGAGTTTTGACCAGTCGCCGTGGTGTAGTGGTTAGCGCAATGGACAACCGACTGGAAGGTTGTGGTTTCGAATCCCCAGACACTCTGCAGTGGATTCCAGCCCACTGCGGAGTCTCCAGGAATGAGCGAGCTGATATCCTTGCTAAGGAGGGAGCCAGAGAAGAACAACCTAACAACAGCGTCAGCTACAGTGAGAAGAGGAGCATCATCAGGGCGCTTTCCATGCCGAGACGACACAGGGATGACTACCACCTGTTGTCTAGAGAACAGCAAGTTGCCCTGGTGAGGTTGCGCACTGGTCACAATAGGCTGAACAGCCACATGTACCGCAAACTGAAGCCGGCGCCCTCCCCAACCTGTCCCTGCGGTCAAGAAGACCAAACCACGGAGCATATACTCCAAAGATGTCCCCTTCACCAGGTGGCAAGACAGGACGTGTGGCCGACAGACACTCCGCTGACAACCAAACTCCATGGCTGCAGACAGGAGCTGGAAAAGACGGCTGCATTCATCGCCCGGACTCAGATGATTGTGTAGCAGCGTACGCCAAGAAGAAGAAGAAGAATCTCCAGACACGAGACAAAAAAAAAAAAAACAACAACAAAAAACAAAAAGAAAGTTTCGACCAGTCGCCGTGGTATAGTGGCAACGCAACAGATACCGCCTGGAAGGTTGTGAGTTCGAATCCCCATCGGTCCCTTCAAAAATATATCATTGTGGGATTTTTCGCTTCTTACCAGCTCCTACCCAGAACTTGGTGTGCTATGGGCTCATTGGGAAGACTGGGACCACACACGGTCGAGTCTCATCCACTTCACGGATGCGTCATTGAGGGTGTAGCTCAAATCTTCTGACCAGCATCATAGGTATTTGTATCTCTCGGGCCTGGTTGACGCCAGGATAGATAATGACAGTAAGCGTAGAGTACAGCCCACTCACGCAGTCTCAATCCTAGATGGAACTCCGTAGCGTCATAATTTTCATCCTCATCGACATCATCATCATCATCGCATTGTAAAAACTGTTCCAGCTTCTATGGCCATTAAGGTGGCGTAGAAAATGGACGAAAAAAGAAAAGGTGAGCACAAAGGTAACCTCCCCGAGTGTGATGATCCTAAAAAAAAAAAAATAGTTTCGAATGCGTGCCGTTTCGAAACTGCTAACCCGCAGTAATCTTTCTACACAGCGGTATGGGCTTCCTCCATTCTATGCACCGTGAGTTCGATCAGAATCATTCGTTTTGATACATGGGAGTTTAGAACTATATAACTAATCAATAAAAAAGCTGAAACCCCCTCATACAAATTAACAGCAAACGGCACAACCTTGAGACAGGTTGATAAGTTTAAACATCTGAGAACGATCACCTCACCAGACGGCAGATGTACATCAGAAACAGCCAGCAGAATCGGCCAAGCCAAAACAGCATTCAAGAAGATGAAAAGTATTATTACCAACAAATGCCTATCAATTAACATGAGGAAGAGAGTTCTTAAATGTTATATCAAACCAATAATATTATACGGTTGTGAGGCCTGGACAGTCAACAAGCAAAGCCAGAACAAGACTGAGGCAGCCGAGATGTGGTTTCTAAGAAGATTGTTGAGAGTTCCATGGACAGCAAAGAAAATAAACGAGACAGTCTTGATGGAAGCAGACATAAGAAGATCATTCGTAAAAAAGATTAGGAAAAGACAGGCAACATAGGCCATTTCATTAGGAAAGGGGAATTAGAGCACCTGGTCACAACAAGAAAGCTGGAGGGAAAGAGAGCACCAGGTAGACCCAGGGAGAAAATATTGGACGGACTTGCAGGGTGGCTGAGGACAGAGAGGGTGGAAGAAGTGCTTGCGGCAACAAGGGATAGATACATATGGAGGGTAATGATCGCCAACGCCATGCGGCAGGGCACATGAAGATGATGAACTATATCCGGTCTCATGCCACAGTTCTTCAGTTGCAGCGTCCGAACAACTCTTCACGGAGTTAAGGGAGAAGAAAAAAGAAAAAGAAGAGGGAAGGTTTAAAACAGTCTGTTGACAATCAGGGCATGGTGTATGAAGTCACAGCGGGTGTGAACAATGGCAAACTTTGTAGATTAGTGGTGAATGCCAACAAACACACACACACACACACACACACACACACACACACACACACACACACACACACACACACACACACACACACACACACACACACACACACACACACACACACACACACACACACACACACACACACAACACACACACCACACAAAACAAACAAAACACAACACACAACAACACAAACACACACAAAACACACACACACACACAAACACACACAACACACACACACACACACACACACACACACACACACACACACACACACACCACACACACACACACACACACACAAATAGAAACGGGTCAAATAGAAAAAGGATCCGAAATAGAAACATTTTGCTCAGACGGGAAACAACATCACAGACTCCCACCCCTCTGTGGTAACTAACTAACTAACACTGACGTCTGCTGCTGTTCCATTCTGATGAGAGGAAAGGGGTATGCAGATCAACAAGTCAAAAAAGGGACCCATGGAGAATGTCAAAAGTGGCTGTAGTTTTCCTTTTTTTTTTTTTTTTTTTTGCCCGACCAGCGTTACTGCTGTCTCTTCTGCTTCCCAAGGTGGGTGGTGTACATTTACTCACCCTTTCGTTGTCTGTGAGTGTATTTTTAGTCGTCTCTGTTTCTTTGCTTTGTTTGTTTGTTTTTCGTGTTGTCTTTTATTCATCTCGCCTTTTTGTAACAGATCTGTCTGACCTCCTGTGAGTGATGTCCGTGTCACCCTGACGACTTTCCCTCAGGATCAAGTGTCCTAAAACCAACATTCGTCCCTTTTCTCACATTGAAGACAGCAGCAGGGAAGTTTCAGTCTTTTTCTCAATTTTTTTTTGGTGTCTAGTGTTTGTTTGTTTGTAATCTTACGCTTGACAAAGGCCAGTTGGCCGAAAATTTGCGCCTGTCTTGTTTTGTTGTATTAAATACGCGTTCATATTCTTCTTTCGTGTTTTTTTTCTGGTTCCTGTTTCATTGAATGCGGGCACTCACACTTGTTTTGGATTTCGCCTTTTGTGTAGTCTTAATTTTGTTCAAACTTAATTTACGTTATGCAAAGTACACACGCAAACACATACGGATACACACTACCACGAACCACCACCACCATCACCACCACTACCAGTAACAACAACAATAACAACATTAGCACCCATCATAACAAATAAATATGTACTGAAGCCGGGTCATGGAAATTCCATGACGAAGCAGGATTGGAATTTAACCGTCCTGTGAAAAAAAAAAAAAAAAACTAAAAAAAAAAAAAAAAAGAAAAGTAGAAATGAAATAAAAGAGAAAAAAAAACAACAAAACAGACAGCGAGCGCAGGAGGAGGTCGAAGCTGGAGTCTAATACAATTCGGTTCGTTATGAATGAAGGCGTTGTAGCCTCAGGATGTTGCCCTGAAGATAAAGACGATAGTTCTCCCTAGGCTGTCAAGGTTATCTCGGTGTGAAGTTAGCACCGAGTTTTTAAAGGTCACAATGCTCGTGTTAAGGGGAATCAAAGAGTTAAGACTTATCTTTTGTATGAATAATAAGAACAATACAAAAAAAAGTGCAGTTCAACGAGTCTTACAGGAGAGTAAACGATGCAGAATAAAAAAATTCTTGCGAATTATACGGTGATTTCCAATCAAAGTAAGAATTGAGTATAAAATTGCCGCACTCGGTGTTTTTCAATGTCTAAGTTCGAATGCCACGCCAACATAATATGCCAGAACTCGTGCATTACATGTCCTCCAAAGCTTCCATGTGTCAAAGGGTTAATCTCTCAACAGCACCTCGGTTCTCCTTTAAAAAAAAAGCTTGTGGAAAGATACGCTTTGTTGTTTTAAACCCAACAATATGGAACTGTCTCCCAGTACCTTTAAGACAGAACAGTTGTATGCTTTTTTTCAAAACACATCTCTTTCAGAAACATCAAAATTCATAAATTTTTGCCCGTGCCTCGTCTAGGTCCAGTTGTATTGCAGTTAGGGGTGGGTGTGTGTGTGTGTGTGTGTGTGTATGTGTGTGTGTGTGTGTGTGTGTGTGTGTGTGTGTGTGTGTGTGTGTGTGTGTGTGTTTGTGTGTGTGCGCTCGCGCGCGTGTGCGGATTTGTATGCGTGTATATGTGTGTGTGTTTTGTTTGTTTGTTTGTTTTTGTTTGTTTTTTTATTTGTTTCTTTTTTCTTTTTTTTTTTCTTTTTTTTTCTTTTTTTTGTTTGTTTGTTTGTTTGTTGTTGATGCGAATGATTTGAGATGCCCACGCTTTAAATACACAAAGACTAAATGTTATAAGTGGAGTTATATATGTCAACGTTTCTGAGGTTTGTCCAAGCAGTTACTGAGATTGTAATAATGAAGTCATCACTGGAGAGGGCGACGTAGGATTTGTCCAAACTGATTCCAACAGAGCTTTCACATGCAGGCATGCACATTCGAATTAAGTCAGTGAGAATACATGTTGAAACTACCTGACATTGGCAGGTTTCACACCGCCACCACGATACATTCATTTACAGAATCCTAACACTCCATACATTCAACTAAAGGACATAACTCTCGAGAGTCACGTAGGAATTATCTCCCATGTTGTGAAACTTCTCAAATCTAACATATTTTGGGCTACTTCAGCTAGCATAGAAGCAGATACAAAGCACAAAAACAGTCAGCTCAGAACACTCCTCAAACAGTAGCGCAAACTATGTGAGATTTGAGAAGTTTCACAACATGGGAGATAATTCCTACGTGACTCTCAAGAGTTATGTCCTTTAGTTGATATTATAAAATTTCTCCCTGCTTCCCTCTTATTTCTTTGGTATAACCCCATACATTGTTTTAAAGCTTGTGATGTCCACTTAGCGCTGCACACAGTGATTCAAGCCGAGCTAATCAGAAATCATCAGAGAACATTAATAGTGGTGGCTAAGAAAATCTGACAGTGAATGATTTCAAACGTTGTTCTCCGTTTTTTTCTTTTTCTTTTTTTCTTTTCTTTTTTCTTTTCTTTTTTGTTTGTTTGTTTGTTTGTTGTTGTTTTTTCAAAAAAAAAAGATTGCTTACATGCATGACATTTCTGTTGGCCACAATCTGTAAGGTTTCTGCCCCAGACACTTCATGTATATGTAACTGGAAAGGAAATGTCATATCTTTCTAATGATACCATTCACTAGATATCTTCAAGATCAGCCATTATCCGCCTTTTTTATTTTTTTAAACGGGTCATGTATATTTACTGTTCATACCAGCAGCAAAGAGTAATCCTCCTTTTCCATTTTATCCATAGTCCTCGTGTTCTGTCTGGATGATATTTCATTGTATCAAGGAACAGCGGTAATATGAAATTCGAACCTTGAATAAAATGGATTCTGTTGAGGAAGTTGGCAACTCCTTTGGTAGCGACAGCAGAGGAGAACTATCCGTCAAGCAAGTGTTTCGGCCCTCAACTCCTGACACTCTAAGGGGGCAGGGCCGTAACAAAGGCTTGACTCCTGGATGCTCCTCTGCTGTTAGGAACCCAAAGAACAAGTAAACCAAAGTGAACGCGTATTCAATACAACAAGACAAGACAAGGGCAAACTTTCGGCCAACCGGCCTTTCTCAAGCGCGAATGCACGGTCACAAACAGACCACAAACAGACCACAAACAACACCAAACAACGGATAATAAGAAGAGGACTAAAAACTTCCCTGCCGCCTCGTCCAGTGGATAAAAAGGGACCAACTGAAATGCTCATGTGTTCATGAGCAGTACTAACGAAGTAGTTTTTAGTCCTCTTCTTATTATCCGTTGTTTGGTATTGTTTCTGGTCTGTTTATGACCGTGCATTCGCGCTTGACAAAGGCCGGTTGGCCGAAAGTTTGCGCTTGTCTTGTCTTGTATTGAATACGCGTTCACTTTGGTTTACTTGTTCTTCTGGTTCCTGTTTGCTTGGGCGCGGGCAGTCGCACTTGTTTTGGATCTCCTCTGCTGTTGCCATCTTTTTTTTTTATTATTAGAAAACTGTCCTCCTCCTGGAACGAACCCGCGCATCCTAAGTGGCCAGGGTCTCTCAAGGCAAAGTCACTCTTGCGACGGATTTGTTAACCATTTGGCTATTGGTCACAGCAACATAAAGGGAAAGTTTAAGCCTTATCAAGCCAAACCACGGAGCATATACTCCAAAGATGTCCCCTTCATCAGGTGGCAAGACAGGACGTGTGTCCGACAGACACTCCGCTGACAACCAAACTCCATGGCTGCAGACAGGAGCTGGAAAAGACGGTTGCATTCATCGCCCGGACTCAGATGACTGTGTCGCAGCGTACGCCAAGAAGAAGAAGAAGAAGAGGAAGAAGCCTTATCAAGTTCATTTTTGTTCCAATGGTCCAGATCCAGCTGGAGCTCTTTTCCGTTGCTTCTGCCATTGCCTTTTGGGCTCTGGTCCTCTGTCGTCCCTGAAATCAAGAGCTGCTTCATGAGATCATGGGTTGATGTGCCTATCAACCACCTTGCTCCAACCTCTATGGCCAGGACTTTGGCCTGAAAGCCAGATGTCCTCAAGTTGCTGGCTAAACTGGCATACTTTTTAGTCTTGTAGATATGGGATCCAAAACAAGTGCGACTGCCAGCGCCCAAGCAAACAGGAACCAGAAGAACAAGCAAACCAAAACAAGCGCGTATTCAACACAAGACAAGACAAGCGCAAATTTTCGGCCAACCGGCCTTTGTCAAGCGCGAATGCACGGTCACAAACAGACCACAAACACCACCAAACAACGGATAATAAAAAGAGAGGACTAAAAACTTCCCTGCCGCCTCGTCCAGTGGATAAAAAGGGACCAAATGTTGGTAGATATAGGTTTCCTCCCTTCTACTTTTGTATGGTACAGTGAGCTTGATCACAAGTTCGCAACTCCTTTGCAGTTTCTTTGAACTCTTGTGTGTTGGGATATATCTGA
>JAPXFY010000018.1:68483624-68491124 GCA_030674185.1 Monoplex corrugatus
CACACGCCCCCCCACCACACCAACACACCACACACACACACACACACACACACACACACACACACACACACAACCCTCAGATTGGAGCAAAGAAGTGGGGGGGGGGGGGGCAGGTCGGATTCATTTTTTTAGGATCATCGCACTTTGTGATCATCACTTTGTGCTCACCTTCCCCCCCCCCCCCCCCATTTTCTGCGCCATGTTAATGGTCACAGATGCTGGCACAGTTTTTTACAATGCGATGATGATGACGATGTCGATGAAGATGATAATCATGATGCTATGGAGTTCCATCTAGGATTGAGACTGCGTGACAGGGGGCTGTACTCTACGCTTACCATCATAATATATCCTAGCATCAACCAGGCCCGAGTGACACAGACACCTGCGATGCTGGTCAGAAGGATTTGAGCAAACACCCTCAATGACGCATCCGTGAAATGGATGAGACTCGACTGTGTGGTCCCAGTCTTTCCAATGAGCCCACAGCACAGCCAACTCCGAGTAGCTCCTAGAGCCGACAAATCCCGCAATGATTTTTGAAGGGACTGATGGGGATTCGAACCCACAACCTTCCAGTCGGTAGTCCGTTGCGCAAACCAGTACACCACGGCGACTGGTAGATCCGATTTAACTCAATTGTGACTGGTAATTGGTACAGTAGCAGGAAATGCCTGTGATGTCAGAGTGGCTGTGTGTTGTCTAGCTTCCGTTGTGTGTGTAGATCATCTCAGGAGAGACACAATATAAGAACTGAACCACAGTAAAACCAGGAATAGGATCCCCTACAGTGGTCTGGCATCATCCGAAACATGTCTCCGACAGCCCCTATACTACACTGACCTGGCACCCAGCGCATCTAACTGTACTGGGGCTGTATTCACGACTTCCCTGACCTTCCACTCAAGGTCAAGGTTGCGTATGCAAGGTACTTCCGGCAATGTACTTCCGGTTCATGCTTCATTTGACTGAGTTACGAAGATTACACACACACGCGCGCGCGCACGCACACGCGCACGCACACACACACACACACACACACACACACACACACACACACACACACACCACACATGCGCGCGCGTCTTTTTCCGACTTTCCCTGGTATCCCAGATTGATCTGTGGAATAGAGTTGTGAATGGAGAGTTTCTTATCTGTGAGGTGGAATAGAGCTCACGAACGTGTTTTTCATCGGATCTTTTTGATTGATCGCTACGAGCCACTGTCTATCTTTTGATGTCTGGAGAACGGAGTCACGTGATCGAAAAACCTAAAACTAATATCTACCATGTGCTTGTCATCATATCCCGAATGTCTATATACTCTGGCTTATCTCCTAGTAAGTCTTGAAGCGTATCTTTCCCGCGTGATTGCGTCCGGTTGTTCTGACGGCTAGATCTATCTATCCCGGACTTTTTTTCGCACTATTTCCTCAGCAGTTTTGTCCAGAGTGACAGTCAAGAAGAGTTCAACATGCCTCTTTGGATCATGCGACTCTAATCCTTCAGATCATGGTTCATACATATGCATAAGCAAGATGTCTGCTGCATTAACTAAAAAAATATCAACCAATGATGGCCGGTTCGGTTTGAGACGTAGTCGCATGTTTTCGGCACAAATGCGAATTGTTTTGTCCAAGGACGACAATCCTCGCATTGTATACAGCAGCCGTACACAGAACAGTGCGGCATGTTTCTTATACCACGTGGAAAAATAACCGAAACCGGAAGACGAATGCATATCTTTTTTCTTTTTTCAAATTAGTAACAGCAATGGCGGCTTACATACTCTATTTTTAGTGGCTCAGTGTTCCAGTTTCAGTTTCAGTTTCTCAAGATGAAGTCTCCGCGCTCGGAATGAATTCCATATGCACTACGTCACAGGTGCCATTGATGGAGAAGATCCAGAATGATCCGGTACAAGCCTTAAGCCTGCACATAAACCCACGAGCTGTCCAGGTCTGAGGTCCTACCTAGATAGTGCCAATAACCCTAGGGTCCTAGGGGAGTGAGGTGGCAGAGACCTCAACTTTTCCCGGGGCCAGCACCACGAGGGCGAAGCCATCCTTTTCCCTAGATTCAAATTCATATTCATAGTCACTTTTTTTTTTTTTTTTTACCAAGACTTCAGAAAGGGAAGGCTAATTGGTCTTCAAGGGTGAGACCTGCAAATCAACCTATCTCTCTAATGTTTTATACTAAGGCAGTCGGGAATGCCCTGCTCTTCACGATTTTCAACTGCCGCCGGATCTTAAGCGTGCACAGCCAGAAGGCACACGGGTACGACTCGTTTTTTGTCCCCTTCCGAAGGACTAGACGTTCAGTCGATTTTCCGGTCAAACTGAGGAGAAAAGTCGAGGCCTCTGCGGGGTCGAACCCTGGAACCTCGAGTTTAGCTTATGCAGGCGAACGTCTAAACCATTCTGCCACTCTTTTTTTTTTGTTTTTTTTTTTTTGTGAATACCGTAATAGCCATGATCCAATACCCTACTTCAGGATAACGGAAGGCTGAAAAGGGGGCGACAACATGAAGATACTGTGGCGACGATTCTACACCACCATACAAGCTGCCCAGATCTGCACCCCTGGAGAGAACATTCCAGCTTCCTCCATCACCCAAACACAACACGAGGGTATAGCAATTTACCTCAAACCTCCCGTAGAGTTCAGTATGTGTTCGATAAGTATTACATACTTTCTCTTAGGACTGATAATTGGGTTCGTGTATTAAGTGCATTTTTGGCTCTAGGGGCATGTGATATACGGAAACAATTTTGGGGTAATTTAAATCCGTTTTTATGTATGCTTTAGTGTCCTTAGTTATGTTTAAATTTGTATTCAGGTATGTTTTTTAAATCCCCTGTGTGATAAATTGGGCGGGTGTGGTCCACTCCTTAGGTTGTGTGCGCGAGTGCATTGATATGTGTACTTAATTGTCTTTTCCTTATTTTTCTGTTCAAGTATTGTGTATGTTCTGAAACGGTTATGGCCCTGATGTGGCTCTATGCAGTCGGCTGGGCTTTAAACAATAATAACAGAACAGAACATTAGCAGGATGCTCTAAACCCTTGAGCTAACGGGGCAACAATAGGAACGGAATGACCCTATGAGCTTTCACCAAATGTCAATGCAGCTTACAACCAGTACGATAACATTTCTCATATTGTGTCACCGTATTACAGGCTTGTCCCCTGACCTAGTGCAATAGTGACACGCATCTGCCATTAGGTGATTCATCATCATCATCATCATCAGGTGCCTTGCCGCATGGCGTTAGCGATTATGGACTTCCATCTATCTCTATCACTTGTTGCCTCAAGCATCTCTTCATCTCTTCCATCCTCCTTGTCCCCATCCACTCTGCAATCTGTCTAGTATCTTCTCCCTGGGTCTACCCGGTGCTCTCTTTTCCTCCAGCTTTCCCGTTGTGACCAGGTGCTCCAGTTCCCCTTTCCTCATAAAATGGCCTATAAATGTTGCCTATATTTTCCTAATCTTCCTTATGAATGATCTACTTGTGCCTGCCTCCATCAAGACTGTCTCGTTTGTTTTCTTTGCTGTCCATGGAACTCTTCTTCTCAGAAACCACATATCGGCTTGCCTCAATCTTATTCTGGCTTTGCTGTTGACTGTCCACGCCTCACAACCGTACAACAGTATTGTTTCTATATAACATTCAAGAACTCTCTTCCTGATATTAATTGATAGGCATTTGTTGATAAGAATGCTTGTCATCTTCTTGAATGCTGTTTTGGCTTGGCCGATTCTGCTGGCTATTTCTGATGTGCATCTGCCGTCTGGTGAAATGATCGTTCCCAGATATTTAAACTTATCAGCCTGTCTCAAGGTTATGCTTTTTGTTATTATTTTGCATGAGGGGATTCATACGGAGTTAAAAAGGCAGGAACCTGGAGAACTCTTTACCATAATTGTGAGTTTGAGTTTTGGAGCTAAGTTTCCCAGAGGGATTCATCACACTCGGACATCCCTACACGCTCCACATACACCTGCCAGTAATTATCTGGCAGATTCCTTGAGCCTGCGGAAAAGCCCTAAACGGCCAGTGTTTTGAAATGGGAAAGGGTGTTTGAGACGTACGCAATACTAAGCTGACACCACCAGAATCATTTAACGTATTTCGTCATCATCATCATCATCATCATCATCATCATCATCGTGTCGTCGTCGTCGTCGTCGTCGTCATCGTCATCATCGCATTCATCATCACATACATCATGTGCTGCGCATGGCTGTTGGCGATCATAGCCCTCCGTACGAATCTATCTTTTGTCACTGCAAGTACGTCTCTAACTCTATCTGTCTTCATCCACTCCGTAAGTCTTCCAATATTTGCTTCCCTGGTCTACATTTGCTTTTTGTTTTCTTCCAGCTTTCCTGTTGTGATTAGGTGCTCTAATTTTTCTTGTCTCATAAAATTGATGTAGCTTAACCCCAGCGTTATAACTGCTGATAGTAAGATACCTTTAACGATTTAAATAACACAAAACACAGTGAGCGCATGGTCTGTTATCTTGAGTTCAAGTCCAGCCTGCAAAATTTAAAACCGGCCTTTTTGGTGCCCATCTTTGTTTTCATCATTCTGGTCACACTTGTAAAACCCTCCCCCTCCCCCTCCCCAGCCCCCTCCCCTTCCCCCTCCCCCCAAACTGACCTTTTCGGTGCCCTTCTTAATGTTCCCATCATTCTGTCACTCTTCTAAACCCCTCCCCCCTCCCCCTCCCCTCCCCCCTCTCGAACTGGCTTTTTATGGTGCTCATCTTAATTTTCCCATCATTCTGGTCACACTTCTGACCCTTCCCCCTCCCCCCCCCCCCCCCCCCCCCCCCCCAAATTGGCCATTTCTGTGTTCATCTTAATGTTTCCCATCATTCTGGTCACACTTTTAATCCCCTCCCTCTCCCCTTCCCCCCCAAAATCTGGCATTTTCGGAGCCCATCTTAATGTTTCCATTATTCTGGTCACATTACTAAACCCCTCCCCTCCCTCCCTCCCTCCCTCCCAAAGTGGCATTTTCGGTGTCCATCATTCTGATCACATTCCAACCCCCCCCCCCCCCCCCCTGTCCCCGCCCCAAACTGGCCTCTTTCTGTGCTCATCTTAATGTTCTCATCATTCTGGTCACATTTCTAGACCCATCCCCTCCCTCCCCCCCCCCCCCCCCCCCTAATTGGCCTTTTCGGAGCCCATCATTCTGATAACACTTCCAAACCCCTCCCTACTTTCCCGCCCCAAACTGGCATTTTCTGTGCCCATCTTAATGTTCCCATCATTCTGGTCTGATTTTTTATGAGGAAGGGGGATTTGGAGCACCTGGTCACAACGGGAAAGCTGGAGGGAAAGAGAGCACCAGGTAGACCCATGGAGAGAATGCTGGACGGACTTGCAGAGTGGCTGGGGATGAGGAGGGTGGGGGAGATGCTAGGGGCAACGAGAGATAGAGATGGATGGAAGTCCATGGTCGCCAACGCCATGCGGCAGGGCACCTGATGATGATGATGATGATGATGATGATGATGATGATGATGATCATTCTGGTCACACTTCTATACCCCTCCCCCTCCCCTGAAACTGGCCTTTTCGGTGCCTATCGTAATGTTTGTTTTCTTTGTTCTCTTTTCATGGACAGCAAAGAAAACAAACGAGACAGTCTTGATGGAGGCAGACACAAGTAGATCATTCAAAAGGAAGATTAGGAAAAGACAGGCAACATTTGTAGGCCATTTTATGAGGAGGGGGCAATTGGAGCACCTGGTCGCAACGGGAAAGCTGGAGGGAAAGAGAGCAGCATGTAGACCCAGGGAGAAGATACTAGATGGACTTGCAGAGTGGCTGAAGACAAAGAGGGTGGAAGAGATGCTTGAGGCAACAAGAGATAGAGACAGATGGATGTCCATGATCGCCAACGCCATGCGGCAAGGCACCTGATGATGATGATGATGATGATCTTACTGTTTCTGTCATTCTAATCACACTTATTCACACTTCTAATTCCTCCCCTTTCGACCCCCCCCCCCCCCAAAAAATGGCCTTTTTGGTGTCAATCTTAATGTTCCCATCATTCTGGTCACACACAAACACACACAAACACATCTTAATGTGCCTATCTTAATGTTCCCAACATTCTGGTCACATTTCTAAGCCCCCCCCCCCCCCCCCCCTCCAAATGGTCTCTTCGTACCAATCTTAATATTTCCATCATTCTGATTACACTTCTAATCCCCAACCCACTCCCCAAACTTTATGACCATTGTTTTGTGAAATTATAATAGGCACAATCTTATTATAATTTACACATATATCACGCCTAAACGAATTTCACTTACTTTTTGTTAGGCCTGATCGTTCAGCGAACCCTCGTCAGAAACTCTCAGCATGGACTCCCCAAACTGCCTTTTCGGTATCGGTACCCATCTTAATGTTCCCACCATTCTGGTCACACTTCTAAACCCCTCCCCCCTCTCCCCGCCCCCCCCCCCCCCTCTCTCTCTCTCTCTCTCTCTGTCTCCCTTGACTTCCTTCTGACTCAGTCCTTTTCACGTTGGAAATGACCAGGAAACGTTTTCCGGGGAGGAAGGTGTTAGGTAGTACTGGAAGTTTGAATCACACTGCTTTCACCGCAAATATTCTCGGAGAAGGTCAGGAAATAAACGATCAAAAGAACCAGCGGTCAGAAATAACAAATGACAGAGCCAGGGGTGTTGGGGAGCATGACAAGGAGAAGACAATCGAAACAAGGCACGGACATAATGGGCAGATAACTGAACCGAACAGCTAGACGAGATGACAGAAATAAACGTTTGCAGAAAACAAACAAGACAGTCTTGATGGAGGCAGCACAAGTAGATCATTCATAAGGAAGATTAGGAAAAGACAGGCAACATTTATTAGCCATTTTATGAGGAAGGGGGAATTGGAGCACCTGGTCACAATGGGAAAGCTGGAGGAAAAGAGAGCACCAGGTAGACCCAGGGAGAAAATGCTAGACGGACTTGCGGAGTGGCTGAAGACGAGGAGGGTCGAGGAGATGCTTGGGGCAACAAGAGATAGAGACAGATGGAAGTCCATGATCGCCAACGCCACGCGGCAAGGCACTTGATGATGATGATGATGATGATGATCTTAATGTTTCTGTCATTCTAGTCACACTTATTCACACTTCTAAATCCTCCTCTCTCGAGCCCCCCCCCCCCCTCCCCCTGCAAAAAACAAAAACAAAAAAATGGCCTTTTTGGTGTCCATCTTAATGTACCCATCATTCTGATCACACTTCTAAACCCCTCCCCTACACCCAAACATTTTAATGTGCCTATCTTAACGTTCCCAACATTCTGCTTACACTTCTAAGCCCCCCCCCCCCCCCCCCGAAAAAATAGAAAAAAAAAATAGGCCTTTTCGGTGCCCATCTTAATGTTCCCATCATTCTGGTCACACTTCTAAGCCCCTCCCCTCCCCCTCCTTTCCCTTTCCCCCCAAAATGGTC
>JAPXFY010000018.1:68496124-68498624 GCA_030674185.1 Monoplex corrugatus
TTAGTGATTTAGTTTTTGGCCAGGATCTATGGCCATTGACGTGCTTTTAGGACATTTAATGTTTTCTTCACAGTTTAGTTTTCGTTCTGACCCATGTGTTTTCCCCCCGATGCATTTCTATGTCATACTGACCTGTAAGGCTTTGCATTTTATAGAAAAATAACTTTTCACCCTTTCTCCTCTTACCGCTATCTCCAGCCTCGTTTCCAGCGATGGTGGAGTGTTTTTGTTTTGTTTTCTTTTGGGTTTTTTTTTTTGTTTTGTTTTGTTTGTTTTTTGTTGTTGTTTGTTTGTTTGTTTGTTTGTTTATTTGTTTGTTTGTTTGTTTGTTTGTTTTGTCTTATGTGCATTATGAAATCCAAAACAAGTGTGACTGCCCGAGTTCAAGCATACAGGGACCAGAGAAAAAAACACGAAAATAGAATCAGATCGCGTATTTAATACAACCAGGAGAAAAAGACTAAAACTTCCCTACTGCTAAGTCTTTTTCTCCTAATTATTTTTGTGTGTGGGTGTGTGTGTGTGTGTGTGTGTGTGTGTGTGTGTGTGTGTGTGTGTGTGTGTGTGTGTGTGTGTGTGTGTGTGTGTATGTGTGTGTGTGTGTGTGTGTGTGTGTGTGTGTGTGTGTGTGTGTGTTTATTCGTGTTTGATCTTACGTTTACGCTTGACAAAGGCCAGTTGGCTGAAAATTTGCGCCTGTCTTGTCTGGCTGTATTCAATACACATTCTGATTATTTTTCTATTTTCGTGTTTTTTTCTGGTTCTTAAAGTGCACTTTATTTGACTCACATTGTGCAGGCATTACGTTGCTGCACAGTCTGCATATTCAGTCTTTGATAAATATGTATGATGACTATGTTTCCATGTTTCCATAAATCACTAATACTGATATGGTTTACAGAATATACACGCGGAAGAGGTAAGGGAGGGGGAAAGGATTCCGCCATGAACAGGTATACACATATGTTTACCTGGAAAATCAGGAAAATGTTTACGTCTTTATTTACCATGCGCTGCCTAGATAGAGTGGATTCATCATCATCATCATCGTCGTCATCATCATCATCATCATCATCACTATGTGCCCTGCATGGCGTTGGCGGATCAGAGCCCTCCATACGAATCTATCCTTTTGTCGGTGCAAGTGCCATCTCCCACCTTCTCTGTCTTCATCCACTCCTCAATTCTGTCCAATATTTTCTCCCCTGGGTCTGTCTATGTGTTGTTCTAGTCACTGCCGATCGAAAGAAAGGAAAAGAGTAGATTCAGACCCCCCAACATTCCTAGAGTATTTTGTGTCGAATAGATCAAGTTTCCATCTGAACATAAGTGACTGTTAACAAGAGATACCACGAGGGTGCGGATGAGACCCGGAGCATCAATGCCTCACCACTCTTGAGACACTCACCTCCCAAACTCCCGACGTCAACTGACGGTCATTTCTAATAAATAATAATTATTAATAATTACAATATTTATATAGCGCAAAATCTTGATAAAATCAAATCTAAGCGCTGAAACAGACACGCACGCACGCACGCACGCACACACACGCACGCACACACACACACACACGCACACACACACACACCTGGGACACTCACAGAGATACTTTAGGAAGTGATCACTTACCTATCCTCATAACACTAACTAACGAAAACATCAGGATGAAAGACAGCATTCCTGATATTATACCAAAATATAATTATACACGCGCTGATTGGTCCTTGTTTCAGACTGTTCTTTCTAATCGAGATTTCACACATTATGAAAGTGAAAATGTAGACGTTATGTTTTCTAAATTCCAGGAGTCAGTTCTAGCTGCTGCAGACCTTTCCATCCCGAAACTCAAAACTTTTAAGTCTAATAACCGTTTGGGTAATGTTTGGTGGACGGAGGTATGTGAGCAAGCAGTTCAGTATAAAAAAGAGAAATACAAAATCTACATCAAAAGCAGGAAACCTGAAGATCATATGGAAATGAAAAAAGCTAACACCCAGTGTAATAAAATCATCGCTGAAGCAAAGAAAAATTACTGGGCATCATACTGCACAAAAGAAATTTCAGATTTCAAGGATTTCCATAAAGTATGGACAAAAATGAATCAAATGAAAAATGGAGCCAACTTACCTAGGTGTCCAATAATGATTGATACAAGTCACAAATTTCTTTCCGACATGGACAAAGCTGAAACTTTTGTGGAACTTTTTGCCCAAAATAGTAAAGTAGATGGTTTGACTCCTACCTGCAAACACTACAGGGAAATGGCAGCTAACAACCCTATCTACACTGATCCAATACCTCAAAATGATCTCTGGTTTAATTCTCCAATCACCTTAGAAGAGTTAAAAAACACTATCTTGTCTCTGCGCAACAAAAGGAGTTCGGTAGGTGTTGATGCAGTTTCAACTGAAATGATTAAACATCTTCCAGAAAACTATATTATTTTTTTACACAAAATTTTTCAGAAATGCTGGGCTGGTGGAACTATACCACAATT
>JAPXFY010000018.1:68506124-68521124 GCA_030674185.1 Monoplex corrugatus
GAGGGGTGATTTTGGAGATTGGGTGGGGTGATCAAGATCAATTCGGATTTCTCTTCATTTAATTTCAGTTTGTTTTCAGTCATCCAATCCTTCAGGTCAGCTACACAAGATTGGGTTTTCTGGATCATGATGGGAAGGTCAGGGAGAGGCCCAGAGACATACAGCTGATTGTCATCCGAGAAAGAATGATGCTGAAGCAGGTGTTCTTGGACAATAGAGGAGACAGGGTAGGTGTAGAGAATGAAAAGTAGGGGGCCCAGAACAGATCCTTGTGGCACTCCGTAAGTCAGACAGGAAGGATTAGAAGAAAGACCATTGACAGAAACTACTTGCAGACGATTGGTGATGTAAGAATGAAACCAGTTCAAGACAGTATCATGGAGCCCAAAAGAGTGATGTAGACGGGAGAGAAGGATAGAGTGGTCAATAGTGTCAAAGGCAGCAGATAGGTCCAAGAGAGTCAAAAGTGATACGTTGTTAGAGTCGAGAGTAGTCAGTAAGTCGTTGCTCACATATCACTCAAAACACACACACACACACACACACACACACATACACATACACACACAACACACACACACACACACACACACACACACACACACACACACACACACACACACCACAACACAACACAAAACAACACACTACCCCTTCACACACACACACACACAGAGAGACACAAAACACACACACACGCACTTTCACACACACACACACACACTCACACACACACACACACACACACGCGTGCGCATACACACACACACACACACACACACACACACACACACACACACACACACACACACATACACACACACACAAAACACACACACTCGCACTTTCACACACACACACACACACACACACAACACACACACACACAACACACACACGCACACACACAACACACACACACACACACAATACACACACACATACACACACAACACACAACACACACACACACACACACACACACACACACACACACACACACACACACACACACACACACTCACACACATACACACACACATACACACACAACCTTCCACCACTCTCACGGTTCATTCGAGCAAACAGGAACCGTGAGTTACAAGCCAGCTAATCTGACGGGGTCTCCCCAATGTTTGACGCGTCCTGATTGATCTTTTCAAGCCGCTCAGCCGGTGACCACAGGCGTGATCACCTGTACGTCCAATGACAGACCCAAGGTGGAGAGCTGACCCCTTGATGACAGAGCGGTCAGTCTTTGAGGCCCACGAGAGGTCAAGTCAGTTCCGAGGAATAGGATTAGCAGCCTAGCGAAAAGACCATTTTCCGCATCGCTGGCTAGCATCTCCGCCCGCCAAGCCTCTATCCCTCTATCCCTCTACCCCCCTCTCCCCCTCCCATCTGCTGTCTGTCTGTCTGTTTCTGTCTGTTCTGTCTCTGCCTGTCTGTCTGACTCATTCATTTCTCTGTCTGTTTTATTGTCTGTCTGTCTGTCTGTCTGTCTCTCTGTCTCTCTCTCTCTTTCTCTCTGTCTGTTTGTCTGTCTGTCTGTCTGTCTCTCTCTCTCTCTCTCTCTGTCTCTCTATCTCTCTGTCTCTCTGTCTCTCTATCTGTGTGTGTGTGTGTCTCTCTCTCTATCTATCTATCTATCTATCTATCTATCTATCTATCTATCTATCTATCTATCTAACGTATTTCATTTCATTTAATTCCCTGTCTATCTCTCTATCTCTGTATCTACCTGTCTACTGGTCTACCTATCTATCTGTCTGTCTATCTATCTATCTATCTATCTGTCTGTCTGTCTGTCTGGTCTGTCTTGTCTGTCTGTCTATCTAGCTATCTGTCTGTCTGTCTATCTATCTATCTATCTATCTGTCTGTCTGTCTATCTATTTATCTATCTATCTATCTGTCTGTCTGACTATCTGGTCTGTATTGTCTGTCTGTCTATCTATCTATCTATCTATCTATCTATCTGTCTGTCTGTCTGTCTGTCTATCTATCTATCTATCTATCAACTATCTATCTATCTATCTATCTGTCTGTCTGTCTGTCCTACTATCTATCTGTCTGTCTGTCTGTCTATCTATCTATCTATCCGTCTGTCTATCTGTCTGTCTGTCTGTCCATCTAGTGTTTGATTTGGTTTGTTTCTCTAAATTCCCGTTTTGTCTAATTGAAGTTTCTTTTACTCTCTGATCTAATTTGACTGTATTTGTCCATTTAAGATTCACTTACTTGTTCCCTCTATTTGCATTATTGTTAAAAGATGTAATAGGAAAGCTCCCTCTCTCTCTCTCTCTCTCTCTCCTCTCTCTCTCTCTCTCTCTCTCTCTCTCCTCTCTCTCTCTCTCTCTCTCTCTTTCTGTCACGCGCACAGAGAGATTTACATTCATACACAGGCACGCACACACACACACGTACCCACATTAAGTACTAGTTTTTACCTATGTTTCTTCTCTCTCTCTCTCTCAAAGGATATCAGAGACCCTGTTGCTGTTTGAGTTCCTTGAGTGTTGGTCAGTCTTATATAATTGGTGTATTTTCTTTCTCAGTATGCTGAGTTCTGAGCAGGTATGTAAATTAGCAGCGGCCAGTTCGAAAGATGTTTTTTTTTAGCTAAGTACTTCTTCTGTTGAAAAATACCGTGTCATTGTCATTGTTACTGTCATTGTCATTGTCATTGTTACTGTCATTGTTATTGTCATTGTTATTGCCATTGTTATTGTCATTGTCATTGCTATTGTCATCGTTATTGTCAGTGTCATTGTTATTGTCAATGTCAGTGTCATTGTTATTGTCATTGTCATTGTTATTGTCATTGTCATTGTTAATGTCATTGTCATTGACATTGTTAATGTCATTGTCATCGTTATTGTCAGTGTCATTGTTATTGTCAGTGTCATTGTTATTGTCAGTGTCAATATCGTTGTTATTGTCATTGTTATTGTCATCGTTATTGTCAGTGTCATTGTTATTGTCAGTGTCATTGTTATTGTCATTATCATTGTTATTGTCTTTGTCATTGTCTTTGTCATTGCCTTTGTCATTTTGTTATTGTCATTATCATTGTTATTGTCGTTATTGTTACTGTCATTGTCATTTTTACTGTCATTGTCATTGTCATTGCCTTTGTCATTATCAGTGGCATTGCCACTTTCATTGTCATTGTCGTTGTCTCTGTCGCTCTCTTTCTCCGGAGCAGTGTTGGGTCCACTCATGTGAATCAGACTGTGAGATGACGCGTTGCGGTTTCTTCTGTGAAGACTCCGCCTCTGTGTGTGTGTGTGTGTGTGTGTGTGTGTGTGTGTGTGTGTGTGTGTGTGTGTGTGTGTGTGTGTGTGTGTGTGTCTGTGTGTGTGTCTATGTGTCTGTGTATGTCTGTGTGTGTCTGTCTGTGAGTGTGTGTGTCTGTGTGTGTGTAAGTGAGTGGGTGAGTGAGTGAGTGAGTGAGTGAGTGAGTGAGTGAGTGAGTGAGTGAGTAAGTGAGTGAGTGTCTGTCTGTCTGTCTGTCCATCTTTCTCCCTGAAAGATACAGAAAGACTCTTATTCAGTGAAAATTAGCGTGTGGTGTGACTCATACAGACTCTGCGCATCCATGCGTGCGTACGTGTGTGTGCGTGCGTGTGTGTGTGTCTGTATCTGTACCGTGTCTCTGTGTGTATGTTTGTGTGTATGTGTGTGTGTGTGTGTTCTTGTGTGTGTGTATGTCTGTGTGTGTTTGTATGCATGTATGCGTGCGTATGTGTTTGTCTGCATATATATAATATATATATATATATATATATATAATATATATATATATATATATGTATTTGTGTATGTGTGTGTGTGCGCACGCACGTGTGTCTGTGTGTGTGTGCGCGTGTGTGTTTGTGCGTGTGTGTGTCTGTGTCTGTGTGTGTGTGTGCGTGTATGTGTGTGTTCGTGTGTGTGTGTGTGTGTGTGTGTGTGTGTGTGTGTGTGTGTGTGTGAATGTGTCTGTGTATGAGAGTGTGTGTGTGTGTGTGTGTGTCTGTCTATCTGTCTGTCTGTCTGTGTCTGTGTGTGTGTGCACTGTGTGTGATCTGAAGGAAAGAATTGCTGGTTTTCCCAGGCCTTGGGCAGTGACTATGTGGGAGGAAGAAAAAGGTGGCAATGGTGGGCTGCTTGCTTCCTGTTTCACGTTTTGTGATAGGTCATCACATTTGTCTTGTGACCGATAAGACTTTAGACAGATGGACAGAGTTACAGACTGAGGCAAACAGACAAACAGGCAGACTACAGACATACATACAGACAGAAAAATAGACAAAATAAAACTTTTATTTTCCAACGATATAGGTATGAGTAAATGGGCCATCTTCATCGTCATCATCATCAGGTGCCTTACCGCATGGCGTTAGCGATTATGAACTTCCATCTGTCTCTATCTCTTGTTGCTTCAAGCATCTCTTCCACCTTCCCTGTCTTCAGCCACTCTGCAAGTCTGAATCATAGTTCTTGACCAGGGTCCAATCCCTTTCCTTCTCCTTCCGCTATATCCGCTTGTGTACAGGTTCCATAAAATTCCCATGTCTCATCAAAATGGCCTTGAACTGTTCTGCTTTTGTTCTAGTCCAAGAATGACTACTTGTTCATCTACATCAAGACTCTTTCTTAGTTTTCCTTGTGTCCATGTAACCTCAACATCTTCTATATAAACCAGCATCCGGCTGCTCAGATTTGTTGGAGCAGGTGTTGAATGTCCACTGCCTGCAAAAGCGAAATGCAAGTATTGTTCTAAATAAATTCAGAGAATCTCTTCGTGATAGTACAGAAGAATGGTAGAATGCAATATAGTAAGAAATAACAACGAACAAAACGAGAAACGGAGAAGATGACTCAAAGACAAGACAAAGAGGCAAAGAAGAGGAGGAGGAAGGGAAGGAGAAGAGTAGAAGAAGGAAGAAGAGAGAAGAAAGAAGAAGAAGAAGAAGAAGAAGGAAGCGAAGAAGCAGAAGAAGAAAGCGAAGAAAGGAGAAGAAGAAGAGAAGAAGAAAGAAGAAGAAGAGAGAAGAAGAATGAGAAGAAGAAATGGAAGAAGAAGAGAAGGAAGAAGAGAAGAAGAAGAAGAAAGAGAAGAAGAAGAAGAAGAAAAGAAGAAGAAGAAGAAGAAGAAGAAGAAGAAGAAGAAGAAGAAGAAGAAGAAGAAGAAAGAAGAAGAAGAAGAAGAAGAAGAAGAAGAAGAAGAAGAAGAAGGAAGAAGAAGAAGAAAGAAGAAGAAGAAGAAGAAGAAGAGAAGAGAAGAAGAAGAAGAAGAAGAAGAAGAAAGAAGAAGAAAGAAGAAGAAAGAAGAAGAAGAAGAAGGAAGAAGAAGAAGAAGAAGAAGAAGAAGAAGAAGAAGAAGGAAGAAGAAGAAGAAGAAGAAGAAGAAGAAGAAGAAGAAGAAAGAAGAAGAAGAGAGAGAAGAGAAGAAGAAGAAGAAAGAAGAAGAAGAAGAAGGTAGAGAAGAAGAAAAAGAAAAAGGGAGAAGTGAGAAGAAGAAAAGAAGGAAGAAGAGAGAAGAAGAAGAAGAAGAAGAGAAGAAGAAAAGAAGAGAAGAGAAAGAAGAAGAAAGAAGAAGAAGAAGAAGAGAGAGAAAGAAAGAAGAAGAAGAATTAAGAAAGAAGAAAACAGAAGAAGAGTAAGAAGAAGAAGCGAGAGGAAGGAATGAAGTAAGGAAGAAAACGAAGAAGAAGAAGGGAAAAGCAAAGAAGTAGAAGGAGAAGAAGAGAAGAAGGAGAAGACAGGGAAGAAGGAGAGAAGAAGAAGAAGAAGAAACAGAACAACAACAATTAACAAGAAAAAGAAGGAGGAGAGGAAAGAAAAGAAGAAAAAGAAGAAGGAGAAGGGTGAGAAGAAGAAAAAAGAATGGAATGGTGAGAAGAAGAAAAGGAGAAAGAGAAGAAGAGAAAGGAGAGAAGAAAAAGAAGAGACAGAGAAAAAATGGAAAGACAGATAGACAGAAGGGCAGAGGGAGAACATGAACACCTAAACTAAAACTTATTCCATAAGACCAACAACCACTTACATGTAGCATTTCATCAACAAACAAAATTTCCTGTCTTTGAGAGGCATAGTGCATATTTCACCTGTCTTTATGGACACGCTACACGTTTCCATCTGTCTTTGAGAGACATACTACACGTTCGTTCTGTCTTTGAGAGACATACTACACGCTTCGTTCTGTTTTTGAGAGACATACTACACGTTTCCATCTGTCTTTGAGAGACATACTACACGGTTCGTTCTGTCTTTGAGAGACATACTACACGTTTCCATCTGTCTTTGAGAGACATACTACACGCTTCGTTCTGTCTTTGAGAGACATACTACACGTTCGTTCTGTCTTTGAGAGACATACTACACGTTTCCATCTGTCTTTGAGAGACATACTACACGCTTCGTTCTGTCTTTGAGAGACATACTACACGCTTCGTTCTGTCTTTGAGAGACATACTACACGCTTCGTTCTGTCTTTGAGAGATATACTACACGCTTCTGTTCTGTCTTTGAGAGATATACTACACGCTTCGTTCTGTCTTTGAGAGATAGACTACACACTTCGTTCTGTCTTTGAGAGATATACTACACGTTTACATCTGTCTTTGAGAGACATACTGCATGGTTCGTTCTGTCTTTGAGAGACATATACACGTTCGTTCTGTCTTTGAGAGACATACTACACGTTCGCTCTGTCTTTGAGAGACATACTACACGTTTACATCTGTCTTTGAGAGACATACTACACGTTTCCATCTGTCTTTGAGAGACATACTACACGCTTCGTTCTGTCTTTGAGAGACATACTACACGCTTCGTTCTGTCTTTGAGAGACATACTACACGTTTCCATCTGTCTTTGAGAGAATACTACACGCTTCGTTCTGTCTTTGAGAGACATACTACACGCTTCGTTCTGTCTTTGAGAGACATACTACACGCTTTCTCTGTCTTTGAGAGATATACTACACGCTTCGTTCTGTCTTTGAGAGAATATACTACACGCTTCGTTCTGTCTTTGAGAGATAGACTACACGTTCGTTTCTGTCTTTGAGAGATATACTACACGTTTACATCTGTCTTTGAGAGACATACTGCATGGTTCGTTCTGTCTTTGAGAGACATATTACACGGTTCGCTCTGTCTTTGAGAGACATACTACACGTTCGCTCTGTCTTTGAGAGACATACTACACGGTTACATCTGTCTTTGAGAGACATACTACACGTTTCCATCTGTCTTTGAGAGACATACTACACGCTTCGTTCTGTCTTTGAGAGACATACTACACGCTTCGTTCTGTCTTTGAGAGACATACTACACGTTTCCATCTGTCTTTGAGAGACATACTACACGCTTCGTTCTGTCTTTGAGAGACATACTACACGCTTCGTTCTGTCTTTGAGAGACATACTACACGCTTCGTTCTGTCTTTGAGAGATATACTACACGCTTCGTTCTGTCTTTGAGAGATAGACTACACGCTTCGTTCTGTCTTTGAGAGACATACTGCATGGTTCGTTCTGTCTTTGAGAGACATACTACACGTTTACATCTGTCTTTGAGAGACATACTGCATGGTTCGTTCTGTCTTTGAGAGACATATTACACGGTTCGCTCTGTCTTTGAGAGACATACTACACGGTTCGCTCTGTCTTTGAGAGACATACTACACGTTTACATCTGTCTTTGAGAGACATACTACACGGTTCGCTCTGTCTTTGAGAGACATACTACACGGTTCGCTCTGTCTTTGAGAGACATACTACACGTTTACATCTGTCTTTGAGAGACATACTACACGTTTACATCTGTCTTTGAGAGACATACTACACGTTTAAATCTGTCTTTGAGAGACATACTACACGTTTACATCTGTCTTTGAGAGACATTCTACACGGTTCGTTCTGTCTTTGAGAGACATTCTACACGGTTCGTTCTGTCTTTGAGAGACATACTACACGGTTCGCTCTGTCTTTGAGAGACATATTACACGGTTCGCTCTGTCTTTGAGAGCCATATTACACGGTTCGTTCTGTCTTTGAGAGACATACTACACGGTTCTTTCTGTCTTTGAGAGACATACTACACGGTTGGCTCAGTCTTTGAGAGACATACTACACGGTTGGCTCAGTCTTTGAGAGACAGGCTACATGAGAGAGAACGAACAAAACACAGCACTGTTTACAAACCAGAGGGTAAGTCTGTTGACTATGGAAGGGAGAACACTGAGTTTGGTTACAATACAAGAACCGGAAAATACCACTCGCCATGTGTAGTAGTTAGCACAACGGACTACAGACTGGAAGAAAATGAATTCGAATCTCCATCAGTCCCTTCAAATATCATTGTGGGATTTTTCGGCTCTAACCGGCTCCCACCCAAAGTTCAGCGTGCTGGGTTCGTTGGAAAGACTGGAACCACACACAGTCGAGTCTCATCCACTTCACGGATGCGTCACTGAGAGTGGTGCTTAAATCTTCCGACCAACACAGCAGGTGTTTGTATCTCTAGATTCTGGTTGAGGCCGAGATATATTATTATAGTAAGCGTAGAGTATAGCCCTGTCACATAGTCTCAATCCTAGATACAAACTCCAAAGCATCATGATTATCATCATCCTAATCAATTTCATTGCATTGTAAAAACTGTGCCAACCTTATCTGACCGTTAAGATGACGTAGAAAATGGGATTAAATTAAGGAAGTAAGAAAAAGAAAAAGAAAAAGAAATGTTGCTACTGAGGAATACAACAGTGTTTATCATCTCATCTGATATTGTAGTGCCTACACATTAGTTGAAGAGTAGCCATGTGCTACAATAAAATGGTGAACAGAAAGCAAAAGCTGGATCAGACACCATTTTTTAAAAAGACCTTGATCTTAAGAGTTAATTCCTCTGCCTAAATAATGTGAACGTCCGTACATAAAATACAAAAACTGTGAGTCCACTACAACTAAGTACTGATGGTTGTCCCACTCAAAGATGTCTGCTGCGAGACTGGCCCATGGAAGGTCCGGGACTGGGTGACTTATCAGTGGCTGCTTCTGCTGGTGATTCTTGATGCTGTTGCCTGCAGAACTCTGAGAGACTGCATTCTCGATGTCCAAGCTTCAAATAATACACAGAAAATTCTAGTAAGAGCCAGAGGCCTGTTTCTTACCCGCAAGCACTCTAGCTCGTAAGAGGGGAGATAACAAGTGACGGCGACGGCAAAGAAATAGTGTGCTCTTGAAAAGGACGCGACGCGAAAGTACATTTCAGCCAACATGCAGCGCTTATTTCGCAATACAAGACGGGATCGTCATCGAACAGAGCAGTGACTTACACGACCGCTATCTTTAACTTACCAGAAAGATCTTATTGACGCTACCTAGCCTTACCTAGCGAATACCTAGCCATGCTTGCCGCTAAGTGGAACAAAGAAACGCTACTCTTACCTTGCGTGCCTCGCGAACGCCTCGCATATCTACCGTGTAAGAAACGGGCCTCTGTCTTGTGTAGGTTCGTGTGGTTATCTTTCCGGATCGTGAAATGCGTAGATAAACGTGTGAATGCCAAAGTCTGGTCTGATTGTGAAGGGTTGGGGATAAAGCAAGAATAACAATGTGCTGGAGAGCTGGAGTTAAATGCAAGAAGACTGAAGCCATGATAATCAGTAAAAAACAAGAAATCCCCTCATGGAAGTAACAGCCAATGGCACAACTCTGAGACAGGTTGTTAAGTTTAAATATGTGGGAACAGTCATCTCACCAGACGGTAGATGCGCATCAGAAATAGCCAGCAGAATCGGCCAAGCCAAAACAGTATTAAAGAAGATGAAAAGTATTCTTACCAACAAATGCCTATCAATTAATATCAGGAAGAGAGCTCTTGAATGTTTTGTAGAACCGATACTGTTGTACGGTTGTGAGGCGTGGACAGTCAACACGCAAAGTCAGAAGAAAATTGAGGCAACTGAAATGTGTGGTTTCTAAGAAGAATGTTGAGAGTTCCATGAACAGCAAAACAAAAAAACAAAGGAGACAGTCTTGAAGGTGGCAGACACAAAAACAAGCAACATTTATAGGACATTTTATGAGGAAAGGGGAATTAGAGCACCTGATCACAACAGGAAAGCTGGAGGAAAAGAGAAGACCAGGTAGACCCAGGGAGAGAATATCGGACGGACTTGCAGGGCGGCTGAAGAAAGAGAGGGTGCAAGATGTACTTGCGGCGACAGGGGATAGATTCATGTGGAGGGCCATGATCGCCAACGCCTTGTGGCAGGGCACTTGATGAGGAACACAGTGCTGCCTTACCTGGATCTCTTTTGTCAGACTGCCATCACCACCCGTGCTCTTCTCTCCTCTCTTGCACCCTTACCACCCCAACACCATCATATGAAGTATGAAAGAAAAATTACATGTAAACGAACAAAGTATGAAGATGAAGGACCTCCAAAAACAATTCCACTTCAGCTGGGAAAGAAAAGACTCCAAGAGAAACTGAAGAATTAATACCAAAGAACGACAAATGCCCACATTTACAAACGTCGTGTATCAATGAAAGTGGAAAAGTGTTTCTATAAAAAAAAAATCAATTTCCAGACATCTCCACTGCGATCGTGCAATCTTTTTACGTACACCATTTGCATGCAATACAATATCCTTAGGTTTATATTTTTATTTCAAATACCAGACCCAGACTAAATTGTGCAACAGTTTTACCCACACCATTGGCATGCAGTACAAAGTACTTAAGTTTATAGTTTTATTTCAAATACTACATCCAGACTATCACTTTTGGTAAAAACAAAATTGATTCAAACAAACTTAAACAACAATTGCTCAATCTGAGGATCGGTTCCAGAATCTCTCACATTTCGCTTCTCAGTGTGGAGAGAAAAGAAAACTCAAAAGAAGAGCTACAGAACTGAAAGTAAGCAACGACTGATACCAAATATTGGATGAAAGACAGACAGACAGAGCACTGAGATCCAGGATTCCAGACGTCGCAGACCTTTGCTTCCTTGTCAGATGCTGTTAGGTTCCTCACACAGTGTTCCTCTGTTCGCTATAGACTACCTGTGACATTGGCGTTTACTCCCTGCACCTAGAGCCCTTTCCTATCATGTGATGGGATTAGGGAGAGAGAGAAAGAGAGAGAGGGGGAAAGAGAGAAATAGAGACAGAGAAAGAGAGTGAGAGAGAGTGAGAGAGAGAGGGGGAGGGAGAGTGACAGGGTGATAGAGAGGGGGAGGAAGAGTGACAGGGAGAGGGAGAGAAAGAGAGGGAGAGAAAGAGAGGGAGAGAGAAAGAAAGAGAGAGAGAAAGAGAGAGGGAGATAGAGACGGGGAGAGGGAGAGAAAGAGTGAGAGACAGAGAAAGAGAGAGAGAGAAAGACAGAGTGAGAAAGAGGGGGGAGATAGAGAGGGGGAGGGAGAGAGAGAGAGAAAAAGAGGGAGAGAGAATGAGAGTGAGAGAGAGAAAAAGACAGAGGGAGAGAGAGAGAGAAAGAGTGAGAGACAGAGAAAGAAAGAGAGAGAGAGAGAAAGAGAGAGGGAGAGAGAGAAGAAGAGAGACGGAGAGAGAAAGAGAGAGCGAGGGAGTGACAGACAGAGAAAGAGAGAGAAGAGAGAGAGGGAAAGAGAGAGAGAGAGGGGGGTGGGGTTTTTTCTCTACATTTTTCGTTCGTGAAAGCTTTCCCAATACCTCTATAATAAATTGTTAATACAAACAACAAGGTCAACAAGTAAGTACATCATAAATGGACAAATACTGCCAAATATAATCATCATCATCATCATCATCATCAAGTGTTTGCCACATGGTGTTGGCGATCATGGCCTTCCATCTGTTTCTATCCCTTGTTGCCGCAAGCACATCTTCCACCCTCTCTGTCTTCAGCCACTCTGCAAGTCCGTCCAATACTTTTTTCCCTGGGTCTACGTGGTGCTCTCTTTCCCTCCAGCTTTTCTGTTGTGACCAGGTGCTCCAATTTCCCTTTTCTCACAAAAATGGCCTATAAATGTTGCCTGTCTTGTCCTAATATTCCTTATCAATGATCTTCTTGTGTCTGCCTCCTTCAAGACTGTCTCGTTTGTTTTCTTTCCTGTCCATGGAACTCTCAACATTCTTCTTAGAAACCACATCTCGGCTGCCTCAATCTTGCTCTGGCTTTGCTTGTTGACTGTCCACGTCTCACATCCGCACATGTTCAAGGAAAATTGGAATACTTGAAAAAATATCACAAAAAACAAAACAAAACAAAACAAAACAAAACGAAAAAAAAAATTGATAAAACTAAAACTGGCTACAGATTCAACAGCAATGAAAAACCACATCAACACTACAATGGTGTAATTTAACGGCGTCGGTGAAATGGGCAACGGGGGTGGGGGTGGGGGGAGTGGGGGGGAGATGAGAACCTTCAGCCTTCGAAGCACGGTTTCACACAGTTCCGTTTACAGGTCAGACGGGGCCATCGTCACCTTCACAGGCCGTTTTCCTTGTGACCCACCACCATCAAGTGACACCCGGCGCCTTCTGCACACCTCGTAAACCCACCAGGAGGCGTCTAATTTCCGGTGCCTCATAAGATACGAGAGTTTGGTGGTGGCAACACAGCAGACAGAGATGGGATATCACAGTGATTTTAAGAGCTCTCAAGTCTCGAAAGACGACGACATTCAGGACGATTGAAACTGATGCCAGACGGATCAGTGACCAGCGGCCCCTTTCTCTGTCACGCTAGATTGGCGAGATTCAAGCGAGACACGCTAGGTTAGTGCGTTTCTTTGTTCCATCTCGCGGCAAGAGTGGCTAGGTAAAGCTAGGAAAGGCTAGGTAAGGCTAGGTAAGGCTAGGTAGCATTTAGGCGATCTCTTCGCGAGGTAATGATGGCGGTTGCTGAAAGTTACATCCGTTTGGTGTCCTTTTCTCCCACTGAACGAAGCAGCAGGGAAGTTTCAGTCTTTTTCTCCTAATTTTTGTATTTGGTATTTATTTGTTTGTGATCTTACGTTTACGCTTGACAAAGGCCATTTGGCCGAAAATTTGCAGTCTGTCTTGTCTGTTGTATTAAATAAGTGTTCTGATTCTACTTTCGTGTTGTTGTTTGTTTGTTGGGTTTTTTTTTTGTTTTGTTTTTTTCTGGTCCGTTTCATTGCACGCTTGTTTTCTCGCCATCGCCACTCGTTATTTTGCCACTTGTGTGTGTTGGTGTGTAAGAAATGGATCCCTGTTCCTTGCCTCAAGTCCCGTTTGTTACACGCTAATAGGCGTAGTTCTCTTGAGCTGGGTAAGATAGGGTCGTTTCTTTGTTCCACCCAGCGGCAAAGCAGCCATGTAAGACTAGGTAGTTTTGAGGGGATCTTTCCGACGAGGAAAAGATGCCAGTCGTGCAAGTCGCCTTTGTCTTTGATGACGACTTCATCTTCATTGCGAAATAAGCGCTGCACATTGTCTGAAATCTACCTGCGCTTCTCGTCCATTTACTTTTTTTTTTTATCGCCATCGCCACTCGCTATTTTGCCACTGTTGCATGTGTTGGTTGTAAGAAATGGGTCCCTGATTCTTACCTTTAGGCCGTTTCTTACACGCTAGGTAAGAACTGGAGAGGAAAAGTGCTGGAACGAAATGAATGGAAGCAGTTAGGGAAGGCCTACGTCCAACAACGGACTTTCAATGGCTGAAAGATACATGTAGATAGTTGGGCGTAGTTTTCGTGACCTAGGCTAGGTTGGAGCGTTTCTTTGTTCCATCTAGTGGTAAGTGTGGCTAGGTATTTCCTAGGTAAGGCTAGGTAGTTTTGAGTGGATCTTTCCGACGAGGAAAAGGTGGCGTTCGTGCAAGTTGCCTTTGTCTTTGATGACGATTCCGTTTTCAGTTGTGAAATAAGCACTGCACCTTGTTTGAAATCTACCTCCGCTTCTTGTCCGTTTACTTTTTTTTTTTCTCGCCCTCGCCACTCGTTATCTCGCCGCTTGCATGCGAGTGTGCCAGCGTGTGAGAAACGGGCTCCTGGTTTGAGCACATCAGCATCCTAGTTCACCAAGCTACAAATATAAACATGTAGCTGGTCATGTTTACAGACGGGAAAGATAAAGCAGCGAAAGAACGGAGATGGACACTGCTGACCTCGCCACCCACGCTCACAGGGACGCTGAGGCTTCTACCACCTCGCTAACAAACAATTGCTTACGCTGTGACCAAGTTTTATGTTTTCATAATAATAGATGATGTATAATGTGTATTAACACACCAGAAAACCCTTGCTCCAGACAAGATACACGTCTTGATTATTCTTACAATACTGTATGATGTGTATTAACACACCAAAAAAACCCTGCCCCACACAGGATACACGTCTATATTATTTTTACAATACTGTATGATGTTGAGTGTGTATTAGCACACCAGAACCCCCCCCCCCCCCGTCCCATACTAAACACACCTCTAGCTGGGTTATTTTCACCGTAATGTACAATATACAATATTTATCACACACAAGAAATCCACCTTACCAGATACACTTCGCGATGTATTGTGTCTATTTAACACACTAGAAACCACTGATACCAGATACACTCAGGTTATTATTACCATAATATACATAAAAAACATGAAATCCCCTCATGCAAAATAACAGCAAATGGCACAACCTTGACACAGGTTAATAAGTTCAAATACCTGGGAACGGTCATTTCATCAGACGGTTGATGCACATCGGAAATAGCTGGCAGAATCGGCCAGGCCAAAACAGCATTCAAGAAGATGACAAGCATTCTTACCAACAAATGCCTATCAATTAACATCAGAAAGAGAGTCCTTGAATGTTATATAGAACCAATACTGTTGAACGGATGCGAGGCGTGGACAGTCAGCAAGCAAAGCCAGAACAAGATTGAGGCAGCCGAGATGTGGTTTCTCAGAAGAATGTTGAGAGTTCCATGGACAGCAAAGAAAACAAACGAGACAGTCTTGATGGAGGCAGACACAAGTAGATCACTCATA
>JAPXFY010000018.1:68528624-68538624 GCA_030674185.1 Monoplex corrugatus
TTTGTTTGTTTGTTTCACTGTTTGTTTGTTTCACTGTTTGTTTGTTTCACTGTTTGTCTGTTTGTTCGTTTGTTTCACTGTTTGTTTTGTTTGTTTCACTGTTTGTTTGGTTCTTTCTTTCTTTGTTTCACTGTTTGTTTGTTTGTTTGTTTGTTTGTTTGTCTGTTTGTTCGTTTGTTTCACTGTTTGTTTCACTGTTGTTTTTTTTTGTTTCACTGTTTGTTTGGTTCTTTCTTTCTTTGTTTCACTGTTTGTTTGTTTTTTGTTTGTTGTTTGTTTGTTTGTTTGTTTGTTTGTTTCACTTGTTTCTGTTTTGTTTCACGTTTGTTTGTTTCACTGTTTTTGTTTTCACTTTGTTTTTGTTTCATTTGTTTCACTGTTTGTTTGTTTGTTTCACTGTTTGTTTTTTGTTTCACTGTTTGTTTCACTGTTTGTTTTGTTTGTTTTGTTTCACTGTTTGTTTTTGTTTCACTGTTGTTTTGTTTCACTGTTTGTTTCACTGTTTGTTTTTCACTGTTGTTTGTTTCACTGTTTGTTTCCTGTTTGTTTCACTGTTTGTTTTTTGTTTCACTGTTTGTTTCACTGTTTGTTTGTTTTGTTTCACTGTTTTGTTTGTTTCACTGTTTGTTTCACTGTTGTTTTTGTTTCACTGTTTGTTTTTTGTTTCACTGTTTGTTTCACTGTTTGTTTGTTTGTTTGTTCACTGTTTGTTTTTTTGTTCACTGTTTGTTTCACTGTTTTGTTTATGTTTGTTTCACTGTTTGTTTATTTTGTTTCACTGTTTTTTTGTTTCACTGTTTGTTGTTTTGTTTCACTGTTTGTTTCACTGTTTGTTTGTTTTGTTTCACTGTTTGTTTGTTTCACTGTTTGTTTCACTGTTTGTTTCACTGTTTGTTTCACTGTTTGTTTCACTGTTTGTTTCACTGTTTGTTTGTTTTGTTTCACTGTTTGTTTGTTTCACTGTTTGTTTCACTGTTTGTTTCACTGTTTGTTTCACTGTTTGTTTTCACTGATTTGTTTGTTTGTTTTGTTTCACTGTTGTTTGTTTGTTTCACTGTTTGTTTCACTGTTTGTTTCACTGTTTGTTTGTTTTGTTTCACTGTTTGTTTGTTTCACTGTTTGTTTCACTGTTTTGTTTCACTGTTTGTTTTGTTTTGTTTCACTGTTTGTTTGTTTTCACTGTTTGTTTTCAACTGTTTGTTTCATTTCTGTTTGTTTCACTGTGTTTGTTTGTTTCACTTTTGTTTGTTTATGTTTGTTTCACTGTTTGTTTGTTTTCACTGTTTTGTTTCACTGTTTGTTTGTTTCACTGTTTTGTTTCACTGTTTGTTTCACTGTTTGTTTCACTGTTTTGTTTTTCACTGTTTGTTTCACTGTTTGTTTTCACTGTTTGTTTTGTTTTGTTTTCACTGTTTTTTGTTTCACTGTTTTTTTTCACTGTTTGTTTCACTGTTTGTTTTTCACTGTTTGTTTCACTTTGTTTGTTTGTTTTGTTTTCACTGTTTGTTTGTTTCACTGTTTGTTTCACTGTTTGTTTCACTGTTTTGTTTCACTATTTGTTTCACTGTTTGTTTCACTATTTGTTTGTTTTGTTTCACTGTTTGTTTGTTTTATTGTTTGTCTGTTTTTACAGCAGATATCTTGTGTGTGTTTGTTGTGTGTGAGAGAAAGAGAGCATGGATCGAGGTGAACTGAAATATACACAAAAAGTATATCTTACAATCTACACACAAAAGAAAGTTAAAAGCACGTTGTCAACACAAAGAGAGATAAAATTCATTCATGTTTGAACACTTACAAAAATCTGTCTTCCGACCATAAGACAATTATCACGAAAACTTGCTAACGAATACCACGCACGATAAAGACCCGTGAACATACACGTGTGGAACGTTAACAGATCGAAGATCAACTGTATGGGGTTTTGATACACATAGGACCAAGAAACTCAAGGGGACAGCTGGAATGCAGAAGGTCCTCAGAGGAGAAACCCCCCGTCAAGCAAGTGTTTCGGCCCTTAATTCCTTATGTCTCAGGGTGCCGGGCCGCATCCAGGTCATGACTCCTGGATGCCCTTCTCTGCTGTTGCCTTTTCATTTTTAGGATTTTGTTTTTATAAACATATACGAAGAAGTGACATAAACAGCGTGGATCCGTTAAACCAACTCTTCGCAGCAAATCTTGGAGAATGGCAGATACGAATTTCTTTGTGTCGGTTTTAAATGTTTGTTTGTTTGTTTGTTGTTTGTTCGTTTGATGTGGGTTTTGTTTGTTTTTGTCTGTTTGTTTGTTTGTTTGTTTGTTTGTTTGTCAGATACGGATTTCTTTGTAAATGTTGTTTGTTTGTTTGTTTGTTTGTTTGTTTGTTTGTCTGTTTGTTTGTCAGATACGGATTTCTTTGTTCGGTTTTAAATGTTGGTTGTTGTTGGTTGGTTGTTTGGTTGGTTGGTTGGTTGGTTGGTTGGTTGGTTGGTTGGTTGGTTGGTTGGTTGGTTGGTTGGTTGGTTGGTTGGTTAGTTGGTTGGTTGGTTGGTTGGTTGGTTCGCTCGTTCGTTTGTTTGTAAGTTCGTTCGATGGCGATGATAATCATGATGCTTTGACTTCCATTCTGGTTTGAAACTGCGTGACAGTTCTGTGCTCTAACGTTTCGTATCAACATCTATTCTGGTATCAACCAGGCCCGAGAGATACAGAAAACTGTGGCGCTGGTCAGAAAAATATGAGCAACGCCCTCAGTGAGGCGTCCGAGAAGTGGATGAAACTTCACCGTGTGGTCCCAGTCTTCCCAATGAGCTGACAGCACGCTCAGCTCTGTGAAGGAGCTGGTAAGGGCTGAAAAATCCCACAAGGCTTATGACAAGACTGATGAGATTCGCCTCCACGACCTTCCAGTCGTCTGTTCGTTGTGCTTATCGCTGTACTGCACCATGGCGACTGGTCGTTTTTGTTTTGTAATTCTCTGTCTCTGTCTCTGTCTCTGTCTCTGTCTCTCTCTCTCTCTCTCTCCTCTCTGTCTCTGTCTCTCTCTCTCTCTGTCTCTGTCTCTGTCTCTCTCTCAAACTTCTCTCTGTCCCTGTCTCTGTCTCTCTGTCTCTCTCTGTCTCTGTCGCTGTCTCTGTCTCTGTCTCTGACTCTCTCTGTCTCTCTCTTCCTTCTCTCTCTGTCTCTCTCTGTCTCTCTCTATCTCTCTCTGTCTCTCTCTGTCTCTCTATCTCTCTCTGTCTCTCTCTGTCTCTCTGTCTCTCTCTTCTGTCTCTCTCTGTCTGTATCTCTCTGTCTCTGTCTCTCTCTGTCTCTCTCTCTCTCTCTCTCTCTCCTCTCTCTCTCTCTCTCTCTCTTTCGAGTTCTCGGGCGGTACATACAACCCATACTGTTGTGCGGATGTGAGGCATGGACAGTCAACACGCAAAGTCAGAACAAGTTTGAGGCAGCTGAAATGTGGTTTCTAAGAAGAATGTTACAGAGTTCCATGGACAGCAAAGAAAACAAAACGAGACACGGTCTTGAAGGAGGCAGACACAAAAAAGAACATTAATGAAGAAGACTGGGAAAAGACAAGCAACATTATTGGACATTCTAGGAGGCAAGAGAAATTAGAGCACCTAGTCACAACAGGAAAGCTGGAGGGAAAGACAGCAGAGTGGATACAGAATGAGAGGGTGGGAGATGCCCTTACAGCTACAAGGGATAGATTCGTGTGGAGGACCATGACCGCCAGCGTCATATGGTAGGTCAGATGATGATTTTCGTTATTGTTGGTTTTCTATTTTGTTTGTTTGTTTTCAGTGTCCTTTATACTATTTGACTTTCGTTTAGCCATAAACATGTCTGAGAAGCTGGACGATACGTCACATATTCTGTTTTGCTTCTAAAGGTTTAGATCCAAAATCCCATCAAAGAAATTCGAACACAATCCCTTAACAACCCATCATCGTCATCATCATCAGGTGCCTTGCCGCATGGCGTTGGCGATCACGGACTTCCATCTGTCTCTATCTCTTGTTGCCTCAAGCATGTCTTCCACCCTCTTTGTCCTCAGCCACTCTGCAAGTCCGTCTAGTATCTTCTCCCTGCTCTCTTCCCCTCCAGTTTTCCCGTTGTGACCAGGCGCTTCAATTCTCCCCTCCTCATAAAATGGCCTACAAATGTTGCCTGTCTTTTCCTAATCTTCCTTATGAATGATCTTCTAGTGTCTGCCTCCATCAAGACTGTCTCGTTTGTTGTCTTTGCTGTCCATGGAACTCTCAACATCTTAGAAACCACATCTCGGCTGCCTCAATCTTGTTCTGGCTTTGCTTGTTGACTGTCCACACCTCACAACCGTATAACAGTATTGGTTCTACATACCATTCAAGAACTCTCTTCCTGATGTTAATTGATAGGCATTTGTTGGTAAGAATGCTTTTCGTCTTCTTGAACGCTGTTTTGGCTTGGCCGATTCTGCCAGCTATTTCTGATGTGCATCTGCCGTCTGGTGAAATGATCGTTCCCAGGTATTTAAACTTATCAACCTGTCTCAAGGTTGTGCCGTTTGCTGTTAGTTTGCAACAACCCACACATAACCCATAAATCATTCCCACATAATCCATACACAGTCCCTACATAATTCCTGTTTGCTTTGAGCTTGTTTGTCCTTTCTGCTCCAGAGGATCATAAGTATGACAACCGATGCCAGGCGGACTAATCACAAAAAAGACAGTGCTGTTCACTCAAGGAGAACCTGTCAGGCTTCAAAGATTTGGACAATAGTCAGTAACAACACAAGAACTACAGAAAAAAGTGCCAGCAGGAGTGCTAACTGTTTGCATGTTGCACTTATCAACCTTGTGAATGCTTTCCATCTTACTTAGGAAGACTTTTTTCTTGGAGCATTGCACTCAGGGAGGTTACCTTTGTGCTCATTTTATTTTCGTCCCAATTTCTATGCCACCTTAATGGTCACAGAAGCTGAAATAGTTTTTACAATGCCATGATGATGATGTCGATGAGGATGACAATCATGATGCTATGAAGTTCCATCTAGGATTGAGACTGTATGACAGGGCTGTACTCTACGCTTACTATCATAATATATCCTTGCGTCAACCAGGCTCGAGAGATACAGACACCTGCAGCGCTGATCAGAAGACTTGAGCAACTCCCTCAAAGACGCATCCGTGAAGTGGATGAGAATCGACTGTGTGGTCCCAGTCTTCCCAAATGAGCCCACAGCACGCCTAACTCTGGGTAGGAGCTGGTTAGAGCCGAAAAATCCCACGATGATTTTTGAAGGGACTGATGGGGATTCGAATTCACAACCTTCCAATCGATAGTCCGTTGCGCTAACCACTACACCATGGCGACTGGTCCTACATAGGAAGACTTTTCTTCGGGGTTTGCCAGAAATGAGCTTAGGTCTCTTCCATGCCTGGCCTCTGAATTTCAGTTTCTCTACATGAAGCAGTCTTTACATTTTGACAGATTTGGGTAGGAAGCATATGGAGTTGACCGAGCGCGGCGAATCCCTCTTGAAAGAACTCCATAACTCCTGTCCAATCTCACCATACAGAGTTTACTGTGGGTCGTGGGGAAAAAACTGTATTCCTGTGTGCCCGGAGAAGGGGAAAGGTATACATGTACTTGATTTGGTCCCTTTTTATTCACTAGACGAGGCGGCAGGGAAGTTTTTAGTCCTCTTTTTATTATCCGTTGTTTGGTGTTGTTTGTGGTCTGTTTGTGACCGTGCATTCGCGCTTGACAAAGGCCGGTTGGCCGAAAATTTGCGCTTGTCTTGTCTTGTTGTGTTGAATACGCGCTTGCTTTGGTTTTCTTGTTCTTCTGGTTCCTGTTTGCTTGGGCGCGGGCAGTCGCACTTGTTTTGGAATACATGTACTTGTTCTGCGGTGGAGCACATTTTGATCTAGATTAGCGTCTGTCCACGAGGGCTAACATGGAGTCTTGTGGTCTGACGGGTCAAAAAAAAAAAACAAAAAAAAACAAGAAAAGAAAAAAAAAGAGGACAGGAATAGGAATGACCTCTGGGATAAGGAGTTAGGGTAGTGGGTTTTACTCGTATAGGGGGGGGCGGGGTGTATCGAGATAGGATGATAATTCATTTTTGCGGGTGAGGCCTCTACAGTTTCAAACAGCAGGATTTAGCATAAAAGCCGCGTGGACAACGAGCTGTCATCATCGTCATCATTATCTTTTCATTTCTGTTTGAAGAATCAGGCTGCTGGCCTGGACTCCATCATACGCCCCCCCCCCCCCCCCCTGGTCAAGAAACTTGAGCAGCCATTAATGGCCAAGTCAGGTTTATGGAACTGATATCAGTCATCTTTCGGTGCATACCAGTACGCTTGGGAAAAGTGGCGCTGCCCTTTCTTTTCTTCTCTCTTTCTCTGTCTGTCTGTCTGCCTGTCTGTTGTCCCGTCTGTCTGTCTGTCTCTCTCTCTCTCTCTCTCTCTGTTCTGTCTCTGTCTCTTTCTGTCTGTCTCTGCCGCTCTCTCTGTCTGTCTCTGTCCTCTGTCTCTCTCTCTCTCTCTCTCTCTCTCTTTCTCTCTGTCTCTGACTCTCTCTCTCTCTCTCACTCTTTCTGTCTCTCTGTCTCTGTCTCTTTCTCTCTGTCTCTGTCTCTCTGTCTTCTCTCTCTGTCTCTCTCTCTGTCTCTCTGTCTCTCTCTCTCTCTCCTCTTCCTTTCTTTCTTTCTTTCTGTCTCTGTCTATGTCTCTGTCGCTCTCTCTGTCTCTGTTTCTGTCGCTCTCTCTGTCTCCCTGTCTCTCTGTCTCTGTCTCCCTGTCTCTCTGTCTCTGTCTGTCTGTCCGTCTGTCTCTCTCTCTCTCTCTCTCTCTTACTTTCTTTCTTCTTTCTCTCTGTCTCTGTCTGTCCCTTTCTCTCTGTCCCCTCTCTCTCTATCCCCCCTCTCTCTCTCTCCCTCCCTCGCTCTGTCTGTCTGTCTGTCCGTCTGTCACTCTCTCTCTCTCTCTTTCCTTCTTCTCTCTCTCTCTCTGTCTCTGTCAGTCCCTTTCTCTCTGTCCCCCCTCTCTCTGTCCCTCTCTCTCTCTCTCGAATTTCCCCTAAGTATCCGTATCAGTTTCTCAACATAGCGTCTTCTCGCTTCGCTTGAAACAGATCGCAAATGCTCGGACAACAGTGATGCCATGTGATGGAGAAGATCTCAAAACGATGATGGCCTAGGCAGTCAGCCTCGCACTAGTCCTAAAAGCTGGCAAGGTCTTTAGAAAATTATAGTTTAACCCTCTGAGTCCCACACCCTTTTTGGGCCTTGCAGCTCACAGCTGATCGTCAGCTCCTTCTCTCCACGACACCGATGATGATATAACCAGACAGACAGAAGAAAAGAATGAATGAATGAATCTTTTATTTAATGTCTGTTTACAATAGTGATTTTAGACACACACGCACGCACAACACACACACACACACACACACACACACACACACACACACACACACACACACACACACACACACACACACACACACAACACACACAAAAGGTGGGGTGGAGGATGAGTATGGGGAAGGGTAATAGAAGTTTGAATGTAAGAAGGGGAACAAGTGCAATTAATAATTCAGAACAATGAATTAACAGTGTCAAATAATAACATACAACAATTAATTAACTCTTCATAACAATCTGCCAACAGGGGATCTGAGAATCAGCTGGACTAGCAGGATGATATCATTATTTTTGTTGTAAAAAATATCTCTAGCGTCAGTACATGAAAAATCAAGATTGTTATTTCTATATGTCGTAAGTAAGATAGGACATTCAAAGAGTAGATGGTGGACTGATAATGTTTTTGAACAAATACATACATTCTGTGTATATTTCGTTTTCCAAGAGTTAAACAGAAGAAAAGAAGAACGAAAGATTACTCGCCGTGGTATAGTAGCGGTTAATGCAATGGACCACTGACCAAAAGGTTGTGGGTTCGATTCTTATCACTTCTGTCGACATCATTGTACGATTCTTTCGTCCTAACTTGCTCCTAGCAGAGACCCGTGCACTACGGACTAATTGGGAAGACTGGGACCACATGCGTCACTGAGGGTGTGGTTCAAATCTCCCGACCAACATCGTCTGTTTCTCTCGGGCCTGGTTAACGCCTGGCTATCTTGTGGACAGTAAACGTTAGAGTACAACACGGACACGCAGTCTCAACCCTACATGGAAAACTTCACAGCATCTTGATGATGATGATGATCATCATCATCATCATCGTCTCATCATCATCATAATAATAATAATCATCATCATCATCGTCGTCGTCATCATCATCATAATAATAATCATCATCGTCATCATCATAGCATTGTATGGGAAAAAAACTGTCCTCAGATTCTGTGGCCTTTAACGCATTAATAGGTATTAGAAAATAAGACAGCGAAAACAAACAAACAAACAAACAAACAAAAACTGGCATGATCTGTTGCGCGTTCTCTGACGTCAGTCGAGACTGATTTGCATGAAATCAAGGCCAGTCACCCATCACGACTGGCGCCGCCACTAGGAAATTCTGTTTGTCCTTGGGAGGAGAGAAAGAAACACATCCATCCGTTGATTGAGAGGTATACACACTTTGCATCTAGACCGCTTTCGCTTGACGTCATCAAAAGCGCTGGGCGGAAAGGAAGCCGCCATCCGGTGAGGTGTACAGCTTGGTCATCACCCCTGACAAAATTAGAACATGGTCAAAATGATTTTATCATCTCCCTTTCTATCCAAAAAAAAAATTTTTTTTTTCAAAATTACAGAAAATTCGAGTTTGTACTCCTCAAGGTCACTGCGACCTTAAAGAAACATTGATTGCAGTGAAACTACATGTGTATCGAGGATAATGGTACAATGTTACAACAGTGAAAACTTATTTCAAATATTACCGGTATTAGAAGCTCCCACGAAAAAGCTGTTAATGCACTTTAACCCTTTGACTCCCGCACCCTGTTCACCAGCATCCTGTATTGCCAACTATGCTAGCAAAGAAAAAACGTAACCTTTTGATTCCCTCACTTTTTCCACCAACTGCCTGCGGGAAGCTGGTGGAAAGGGTGAGGGAATCAATGTGTTAAGTTTTTGCAGTTGGTGGATAAGGTGCGGGAGTCAAAGGGTTAAAGCTCCATCTATAAAGAGCAGGAAAAAATGATCACCTTTTGTCACAACCGCCCCCGCGCTCACACACACACACACACACACTCACACACACACACACACACACACACACACACACACACACACACACACACACACACACACACACACACACACACACACACACACACACACACACATCTATCGTTCTCTATTTTATTTTATTTGTACATTTTTTCTTCCCCTCCCCCCACCCCTCCCCCGTCTAATATCACTTACAGTGAAAAGACGTTAAATCAAAGGACGATCGAACACACACACACACACACACACACACACACACACATATATATATATATATATATATATATATATATATATATATATATATACATACACCTCTTTCTCTCTCTCTCCTCTCTCTCTCTCTCTCTCTCTCTCTCTCTCTCTCTCTCTCTCTTTTTAGGACGTTGAAAAATGGGCTTTGAGTGTGAACTTCGTCGGATGGAGACAAGCAAAACAAAACAAACGAAAACGTTCTGCTGATAATTAACAAAAGTTTACTGAACTTCATTCTCTCTCTCTTTCTCTCTCTCTCTCTCTCTCTCTCTCTCTCTCTCTTTCTTTCTTTCTTTCTTTCTCTCTCTCTCTCTCTCCCTCTCTCTCTTTCTTTCTCTCTCTCTCTCTCTCTCTCTCTATCTATCTATCTATCTATTTATCTCTCAATCCTCTCTCTCTCTCTTTCTTTCTCTCTGTCTCTGTCTGTCTCTCTCTCTCTCCCTGGTGGATAGGGTTAGGGAAGAACAGGACTTGCAGGAAACTGTGAAAGCTGGTAAATAGGGTGAGTAAGTGAAAGGGTATGGAGTAAATCTACTGGAAGCTGGTGGATGAGGTGAAGGAGTGAAA
>JAPXFY010000018.1:68546124-68556124 GCA_030674185.1 Monoplex corrugatus
TACTATACTATAACTATACTATACTATACTATACTATACTATACTATAATATACTATACTATACCATACCATACCATACTATACTATACTATACTATACTATACTATACTATACTATACTATACTAATATTGTACTACACCATATTATGTCATGCTTTATCATACTATACTATAGTATATCATACTATACTATACTATATTATACTATACTATACTATGCTATGCTGTGCTATACTACACCATACTGTACTAGACTAGGCAAGACTATACTATACTATACTATACTATACTATACTATACTATACTATACTATACTATACTATACTATACTATACTATAACTATACTATACTATACTATACTATACTGTACTATGCTATACTATTCAATACACTACACTACGCTACACTACACTACACTACACTACACTACGCTACACTACACTACACTACGCTACACTACACTACGCTACACTACACTACACTACACTATGCTACACTACACTACACTACACTACACTACACTACACTACACTACACTATGCTACACTACACTACACTACATTACACTAAACTACACTACGCTACACTACACTACACTACACTACACTACATTACACTACACTACACTACACTACACTACATTACACTACACTACACTACATTACACTACACTACACTACACTACATTACACTGCACTACGCTACACTACACTACGCTACGCTACACTACACTACGCTACGCTACAATACACTACATTACACTACAATACACTACACTATATTACACTACACTACGCTACACTACACTACGCTACACTACACTACACTACGCTACACTACACTACACTACGCTACACTACACTACACTACGCTACACTACACTACACTACACTACGCTACACTACACTACACTACACTAAACTACGCTACACTACGCTACACTACACTACACTACACTACACTACGCTACACTACACTACACTACGCTACACTACACTACACTACACTACACTACACTACGCTACACTACACTACGCTACGCTACACTACACTACACTACACTACACTACGCTACACTACACTACACTACGCTACACTACACTACACTACACAACAAATTGCAGCAAACTGTCACCAGCAAAAAGACCACGGTGTGTGCATTGTCATGACAGTGATGACTATGATACCAGTTTCCACTGTAGTGACTTGGAGCTTCCACAGATTGGGGATTAGCAGTGGGCGTCCTCAGGCCCCAAGGAACCTCCGGTGTGACTGGTAGCGATCTTAAGTAACGTCTCATGGACAGCAAAGAAAACAAACGAGACAGTCTTGATGGAGGCAGACACAAGTAGATCACTCATAAGGAAGATTAGGAAAAGACAGGCAACATTTATAGGCCATTTTATGAGAAAGGGGGATTTGGAGCACCTGGTCACAACGGGAAAGCTGGAGGGAAAGAGAGCACCAGGTAGACCCAGGGAGAGAATGCTGGACAGACTTGCAGAGTGGCTGGGTATGGGGAGGGTGGGGGAGATGCCGGGGCAACGAGAGATAGAGATGGTTGGAAGTCCATGGTCGCCAACGCCATGCGGCAGGGCACCTGATGATGATGATGATGTCTCTCATGACATTCAAACAGCATCGACGGTGAGTTGGAAATTATTATTGGTTTATTCAAAAGGGATACATCGCACTCGGATAATTCCATATGCGCTCCCAAACCCTAACCCCAAACCCTATGCGCCTCGGCAGAACCTACTTTTGAAGGGATCCCTAAAAGTATGGTATCGGTGTGCCTTTGTCGTTTTTGCCAGCAGGGTTTGCGCCGTTTGAATGAATGCTGTGCGCCCTTCTTTCTGGTGGTGTCAGCTTATTGATTCTTAGTTCCCTTCTTCCTTCTTCCCACTCCAAGACCTTGGCAGCGGGTTGGGTTTTGAGCAGACTCAAGGAGTCTGCTAGATTATTGCTGACAAATTTTTGTGGAAATCATATGGAACTGTCCAAGCTCGATGAATCCCTCTTGAAAAAAAAAAAAGCTCAACCAAGCCCGAGAGACACATATACCGGCGGTGTTGGGATCACAAAGTTTCAGCAACACTTTCAATGACGCATTTGTAAAGTGAATGAGATTCGACTGTGTAGACCCAGTCTTCCCAGTAGCCCACAGCAGGTTCACTTTTGGGTAGTGAGCCGGTTGGGGCAGAAAAAATCCCACAAAGATCTGAAAGGACTAATGGGGATTTGAACCCACAACCTTTCAGTCGTTAGGCCGCTATGCTAACCGCTTCACAATGAATGCTGATGGATTATGGCAATTGCCTTGATTACTTTGAATACCTTTCTTTCAAGATCCAAAACAAGTGCGACTGCCAGCGCCCAAGCAAACAGGAACCAGAAGAACAAGAAAACCAATGTAAGCGCGTATTTAACAAAACAAGACAAAACAAGCGCAAATTTTCGGCCAACCGGCCTTTGTCAAGCGCGAACGCACGGTCACAAACAGATCACAGACACCACCAAACAACGGATAATAAAAACAGGATAATAAAAACAGGACTAAAAACTTCCCTGCCGCCTCTTCCAGAGGATTCCATTTGGTCCCTTTTTATCCTCTGGACGAAGCGGCAGGGAAGTTTTTAGTCCTGTTTTTATTATCCGTTGTTTGGTGGTGTCTGTGATCTGTTTGTGACCGTGCGTTCGCGCTTGACAAAGGCCGGTTGGCCGAAAATTTGCGCTTGTTTTGTCTTGTTTTGTTAAATACGCGCTTACATTGGTTTTCTTGTTCTTCTGGTTCCCTTTCTTTCAGCTGGCCATGACTATCGTGGGAATATACGACTGTGGTTTCCTGTTGCCTTCCATCGGTTTTTGTGCGGACTCTCCGCTAGTCTTTGTCGTTCCCTCCACTACCCACAAGACAGTGGAAGTGGTTTTCTGTCTGAGTTTACATTTTTAGCCTTAGTCTCTCCGGGGACAACCACAAGACAGTGGTGTTTTTTTGTTTTTGTTAGGGTTTACTCTCTTAGCTTTGGTCTCTCTGGAGACACCCACAAGACTGTGGTGCTATTTACCCATTGATGGGGACTAGTTCGTGAGCACCAGGGAACGTCCACACGTCGATGGGCCTGCATGTCGCAGGCCTGGGGGGAGGGGGGGCTGACATTTTACGAAGCAAGAGAAATTAGAGCACCTAGTCAAACAGGAAAGCCGGAGGGAAAAAGAACACCAGATAGACCAAAGGAGAAAACATTGGACGACTTCCGGAGTGGATGAAGATAAAGAGGGTGGGAGATGTACTTGCAGCGACAAAAGATAGATTCGCATGGAGGGGCCATTATCGCCAACGCCATGCGGCAGGGCACATGATGATGATGACGTAGACACCCCCCCCCCCCCCCCCGCCACCTCACACTTCACATCACATGGTATTAGTGCGTACAGAATCATCCAAGCGTTGAAACGCCATCTTGGACACGATGGAACTGAAAATTGGGATATAATTCCATGTTATATGTTGTTCATATGTCAATATGAACTTGTGTAATTTTCTGTTACCACATTGTTTGTTGGTGTACGTGTTTTGTAAAGCAACAATTTATTTGTTAAAAAAAAAAGTTTAAAATACAAAAAACAATTGAAAAATTGGAGAGGAACCCCTGATTCAAACATCACACTACATAATAATAATAATAATTACAATATTCACATAGCGCAAAATCTTGATAAAATCAAATCTAAGCGCTGAAACAGACACACACGCACGCACGCACACACACGCACGCACACACACACACACACACACACACACACACACACACACACACACACACACACACGCATGGCTATAAATGGGGTGAACGAATAAAAGCAATGGAAAAGTATAGAGAGCATAATGTTATTAACTGTCACGTCACGTCCCACCAGGACAAACAAACAAACAAACAAACAAAGGGGAAGGTCAAGCCATGTTAATAATTTCCTTTTTAAGGATCTAGCACTATGGAAGAGTTTTCTTTGTGCTTACCTTTTTTCACTCTCTTTTTCCTTTCTTTTTCGTTTTTATTTGTTTGTTTTGTTTTGTTTTGTTTTGTTTATGTTTCATTTATCCCATTGTCTACGCCATCTTAATGCCACAGAAGCTGACTCATTTTAAAATGCCATGATGAGGAGAGAATGAGAGAGGATTATGATCATGATGCTATGGAGTTCCATCTTGGATTGAGATGCGTGACAAGTGTACTCTAAAATTAGCATAATCTACCTGCGTAACCTACATACACTTACTATACATACGTACATACATACATCAACATACTACATACATACATACATACATACATACAATACATATACATCACACATACATACATATATACAACATACTTACATACATGCATACATACATTATACATACATACATACATATACATACATACATACATACATACATATACATACATACATACATTACATACATACATATATACATACATACATACATATATACATACATACATACATATACATACATACATACATACATACATATACATACATACATATACATACATACATATATACATACATACATACATACTACATACATGCATACATACATACATACATACATGCGTACTTACATACATACATACATGCATACATACATACATACATACATACATACATGCGTACTTACATACATACATACATACATACATACTGCGTACTTACATACATACATACATACATGCATACATACATACTTATACATACATCCCATACATACTTACATACATTATACATACATACACACATACATACATACATGTATACATACATATATACATCATACATACATACATACATGACATATACATACATACATACATATATACATACATACATACATACATACATGCATGCATACATACATATACATACATACATACATACATCATACATACATACATACATACATACCATACATACATATCATACATACACTACATACATACATACATACATATATTCATGCAGACAGACAGACAGACAGACAGAGAGAAAAGATCAAGTCAAACGGACAAACACACAGAAGCAGTCTCAACAAGTGTTGATATAAATCAATCCCCTCTCCTTCAAACAAGAACTTTTTTTTTTTTTTGACTGTTTTTTTGTTGTTGTTTTTTCAATTGAGTTCCCTGTAAATGCGTGAACGCCGGAAACCCGTCCGAGTTTCACAGACGGCTTTGGAATTCAGTCGCAAGTTGTTTGCCACCACCACCACCCCACTCCATCTCACCACCCACCCATCCATCCCCAGCCCAAACCACCCACTCACCCTCTCACCCGCCGCCTGCCACTATAGCCAACAGATCAGAGGAAAATGGCACTAGCTTCACAAGCTTTTTTCTTATTAATGAAAACGCAGCCCTGAACCTTTTCCTCTCTCTCTCTCTCTCTCTCTCTCTCTCTCTCTCTCTCTCTCTCTCTCTCTCTCTCTCCTCAAAACAGCTGAACCCCCCACCCTTCCGTTTTTCGCCCTCATTCACCATCCACTTTCTCCCCCTCTGCGCCCCCCCCCCCCTCCCTCTCTATCGGCTTCTTTGCTTAGACTGTTGTGTAGGACTTAGTCCTTCACGCTACACCGTCGTAGTTCTTAGTTCTGTTTAGTCTGCCTGGTACGTATCCTGTGCGGCGACTGGATTGGAGCGGATAAGAGTCTCCTTTATCTTTTTTTTTTTCACAGCTGAATTTTCCCGTGTGAAACACGAGCTGCTCTCCCCCCAGGGGAAAGCCAATCGCCATAGTACGGCGCCACGCATTGAAAATTGCTTTTTTTACTCTACGGATTAAAGTCTCTTTTTTCTTTCTTTTTTTTTTTTTTTTACAGCTGAATTTGCCCGTGTGAAACGCTGGCTGGCTCATCTCCCCAGGGGAAAGCCAATCGCCATAGTACGGCGCCACGCATTGAAAATTGCTTTTTCTACTCTCCTGTGTGTATGTATGTATTGTTGTTGACCTTCCAAATGATATCAGACATTCTGCTTCTGTTTCATCTTTCAATTAGGCCTACCTCTTCCTACAATGTTTTTGTGTCCGACATCTTTCCGTTTTGAAGCCTGTCCCTGTGTCCAGTGTATGGTCGAGGACAGGTCTGTGACTGTGAGTCAGTGTGAAAGAATGTGTCTTTGTAAGCGCACAGATCCATAGGTGAAGTGTTATATAAGTAGAAATCATTAATATTATCATCATTATTATCTATGTGAGCTTGCCACAGGGCAGAGAAACATTGGCCTCCCACAGCTGAGATACAAAGACGTTTGCAAACGTGACATGAAGGCGCTTGAGATCAACACTGAGTCCTGGGAGGACCTTGCAGACGACCGCAACAGCTGGAGAACCACTCTCAAGAAACAGCTGCGGATTGGTGAGGACAAACTGTCAGCTGCTGCAGCAGAAAAGCGAGTTCGCAGAAAAGGGATGACAGCCAACAGACCAGCATCAGCATACACATGCGACCGCTGCGACAGAGACTGCCTCTCTCGCATTGGTCTCTACAGTCACAGGCGACGCTGCTTGGACCAAGCAGACAGCCCATCTAGACATTAGAACGGATGTACTTTGTCCATGGTCAGCCATGACCGAGGGAGGCCTACTACTATTATCTATGAAAGCGGATTTTAGGTGAGGTGCTATATAAATAGAAGCCATTAACATTATCATCATTATTATCAATGAAAGCGGATTTTAGGTGAGGTGTTATATGAACAAAAGTCGTTAATATTATTATCATTACCATCTATAAAAGTGGATTTTAAGTGAAATGCTACATGAATAGAAGTCATTAATATTATCATCATTATTATCTATGAAAGTGGGTTTCAGGTGAGGTGCTATATAAATAGAAGTCATTAATATTATCATCATTATTATCTATGAAAGTGGGTTTCAGGTGAGGTGCTATATAAATAGAAGTCATTAATATTATCATCATTATTATCTATGAAAGTGGGTTTCAGGTGAGGTGGTATATAAATAGAAGTCGTTAATATTATCATCATTATTATCTATGAAAGTGGGTTTCAGGTGAGGTGATATATAAATAGAAGTCATTAATATTATCATCATTATTCTCTATGAAAATGGGTTTCAGATGAGGCGGTATGTAAATAGAAGTCATTAATATCATCATCATTATTATCTGTGAAAGCGGATTTTAGGTGAGGTGCTATATAAGTAGAATTAGAAATCGTTAATATTATCATCATTATTATCTATGAAAGTGGGTTTCAGGTGAGGTGCTGTATAAATAGAAGTCATTAATATTATCATCATTATTGTCTATGAAAGTGAATTTTAGGTGAGATGCTATACAACTAAAAGTCATTAATATTATCATTATTATTGTCATTAATACTATTATCATTATTGTCTATGAAAACGGATTTTTGACAGAATATTGTCAGGGACAAGTCTTTTGTTGTCGTGGGATCTTTTACGTGCGCTAAGCGCATAGAGCACACAAGATATCAGTTTGTCGTCTCATCCGAAAGACTGACACCCAGACCACCACTCAAGGCCCAGTGGTGGTGGAGGTGGTAGAAAAATCCCTGTCTGACTAGGATTCGAACCTGGGTTTCTCACCTTCTAGCGAGTGATTTTTATCCACTAGGCCACACTCTCCAGTTCAGAGCAATACAGAAAACAGAAGTTCTTACTTACATGCTCCCACGTCGTGCGACGCATAAGGCAACCGAAGCGCTCCAACAGGGTTCGGCCAATAGTCTTTGAACGTCGGGGATGCCGGGGCCTCTTTCAGTATAATGGTATCCCCACCTTTTGGAAATTCTGTTCTTATCGTTCTTGGTAGAGAACAGCAGTATGGTGTGGACTGATTACTCTGGAAAAAAAACTGAAACTTTAACACAATGTGTCGTGACCATTAGAAAATCCTGTTACTTTTTGTGCGTATTGTTTCTAGAGTGTACGAATGCCGTGACCCCAGCTATTGACATCTGTAGCAAATAAACATGCCTGCTGAAGAAGGAGCATCAGAGCTCCGAAAGCTACGAAAGCTAAAACAATGGTGTTTTCGTGTTTTTATTCGATCATATTTTGGAAATTCTGTGCTAGAAATTCCCTTTTCTGTCACTCTCTTTGTTTCTGCCTTGTTCCTTTGCTTTCTGTCATTTCTTCCTATTTTTTTTCTGCCTTGCTGGCCCATTCACTTGCATGTGTTCGATAAAGTCTTACGTTGAGAATTCCATGGACAGCCAAGAAAACAAACGAGACAGTCTTGAAAGAGGCAGACACAAGAAGAACATTAATGAAGAAGAGTAGGAAAAGACAAACAACATTTATAGGATATTTTATGAAGAAAGAGAAATTAGATAACCTGGTCACAACAGGAAAGCTGGAGTGATAGAGAAACACCAGGTAGACCCAGGAAGAAAGTGTTGGACGGACTTGCAGAGTGGCTGAGGACAGAGAGGGTGGGAGACATACTTGCAGCGACAAGCGATAGATTCGTATGGACGGCCATGGCCGCCAACGCCATGCGGTAGGGTACATGACCGTGATGATGACAGCATGTTTGAGCTTAAATATTGTCAAACCGAAAACTATCAGAAACACCGAACGTAACGGTTATTATTGTGCAATTATGAGCTTACTGTTTTTGTACTTTGTATCTGCTTCTATGCTAGCTGAATGGGTAGCGCAAACTGTGTTAGATTTGAGAAGTTCTATACAACATGGGAGATAATTCTCAAGATTTATGTCTTTTAATTATATTATAAAAATTCTTCCTGCTTCCCTCTCATTTCTATGGGCTCACAGGTTGTTTAGGTGGACGTGACTAGAACTCGCACGGGGAAGCAAGGGGAAAAGTCAAGGCGATAAGTTTCAGTCTCAGTTTCAGTTTCTCAAGACGACGTCTCCACGCTCGGAACAAATTCCATCTGCACTAACGTCACAGGTGCCATGTGTATGCTGATCATGTCACAAGCCTAAAGCCTGCTCAAAACCGATGAGCTGGCCAGGTCCTGAGGCCATACTTAGCCTATGTTTTACCTTGGTCTATGTTTTATACTGATATTGTATCAACATATCATTGGAATGATCTTGGTCACATGTAAATGAGATGTGTATCTGTGTATCTTATCTTAAAAAAGGGACATATATATACAGGGGGGTGCAAAAGTAGGTATACAGTAAGTATCACATCATTATTATAATGCTTAATTCATTAAAATTATTAGCACATTAAGTTAGTTGGCCTTATTTTCGATATTTTCAGTGTCATTAATTATATTTTATCGTAACTAATAATATGCATGTACTTTTATCCTAACTTTTAATTTTTTTTTTTTTTTGCGGGCAAAGCGGCAATTTAAGTTAGATCTAAGCGGCAATTTAATTTAACTACGGCTGGTAATTTGACAGACGAGGAGCGCAAATGGATTTTAAAACAATACTGGAAGACATATGGACTTCTTTTGGGGGGATATGTAAAGGAAAGGGTTTTCTCACGCAAGCCGCGCACTGTTAATGATATGATTCAGTTCATCTTGCAGGCTTGTCAAGAAATTGATGCTGATAAAGATCTTAGTGCTAGAGTGAGCATGAGTGTCCGCTCTCGATTAGAGGAGTGTGTGAATACCAATGGCAAGCAGTTTGAGTGTCTGAGGGATTAAGGCTGTGCTTGTTATTACATGTACATGTATATGCAATATTCATTTGTTTGTATGATAAATGCAATGAATATTGTACGTGTTTTCTTTTTTCATAACTGTATTCCTACTTTTGCACCCCCCCCCCCCCTGTATATAAAATATGTAAATAACTAACTAAAGATGTGAAACACAACACAACTAGGTATTCATTATAAACTCGTAGGCGATAAAAAAACTGTGGACGAACGGTAAGCCATGTTGCCTTCTCTATTACGTTCGTCTAAACTGACTCAGAAACAGCGGAAAAGGGATTTGTTCACAATGAATT
>JAPXFY010000018.1:68568624-68573624 GCA_030674185.1 Monoplex corrugatus
AGGGACGTTTTTTCAAGAGAGATTCATCGGGGAAGTTTTTCGAGATTCATCAGGGAAGTTTTTTCAAGATGGAAGTTTTTTCAATAGAGATTCATTAGGGGAGGTTTTTTTTTCAAGAGAGATTCATTAGGGAAGTTTTTTTCAAGAGAGATTTATTGTGGAAGTGTTTTCAAGAGAGATTTATTAGGGAAGTTTTTTTCCAAGAGAGATTCATCGCACTCGAACAATTCCATGTGCGCTCTGTCTAAATCTGACAGCAAATGTCTGAGGCAAAATCCAATGCATTGGCAAGGTCTTGAATGATGAGGAGGAGGGGGGGGGGCAGAAGGATTTGTGACACACTAAGGTGACACCACCAGAATGATTTGCGTCAGTTAATGTTGCAGGCTGGAATTGAACTCCAGATACCAGTTCTCGATTCCACGACTCTATCAAATAAACTAACAAGCCCGTGTAAAACAGGGGAAAAACGACATAATGCCACCGCAGTCGAGATTTTTTGTGGTTCCATTTTCCCAGTGAAAAATAAAAGCAAACAAACAGGAATGAAAATAGAAATTGTGTGATGTATGAGTGTGCTCAAGCAAAAAGGAAAAAAAAAAAACGATGTTAGCAATGTTTCAGGTTTCACAGCTGTATGTAAACAGATTTTTCAATAGAAGCTTAAAAATACAGTCAATGCTGTTCTAAGGAGCTGCAGATTCAGATCGGCTAATGGCGGTGTGTGTGTGTGTGTGTGTGTGTGTGTGTGTGTGTGTGTGTGTGGTCTTCGATTTAATGTCTATTCACTAAATTGATTTTAGACAACAACAAAAACAAAAAAGAAAAAAAAGGGGGGAGAGGAGGAATGAAGAGACTTTTTGAAAATTGTCAATTTTGGTTTTGAGAAAAGATGATCCAGAAAACAACTATTTCGAGGAGGGGAAGGTAAAGCTAACAAATAATGTTATCAACCAAAGGACATAACTCTTGAGAGTCACGTAGAAATTATCTCCCATGTTGTTGAACTTCTCAAATCTAACATAGCTTGCGCTACCCATTCAGCTAGCACAGAAGCAGATACAAAGCACAAAACCGTAAGCTCAGAACACTCCTCAAAAAAGGAGCGCCCAAGCCTACCTTTATACTCTGCAACTACCCTACACACAACTATGAGAGAGGAGAGAAATAATACAATATATTGGTCTTATGTTCAAGATTGACATAGTCTTTTATTCTTGAACTGACCAAACACACACACATAGACAAGACAGAACATATACAGGGTTGCTTCCAAGGCATATAGGTAATACCAAAGAAATAAGAGGGAAGCAGGGAGAATTTTTATACTATCAACCAAAGGACATAACTCTTGAGAGTCACGTAGAAATTATCTCCCATGTTGTTGAACTTCTCAAATCTAACATAGCTTGCGCTATCCATTCAGCTAGCACAGAAGCAGATACAAAGCACAAAAACCGTAAGCTCAGAACACTCCTCAAAAAAGGAGCGCCCAAGCCTACCTTTATACTCTGCAAATAATGTTATCATAATTAACGATTTAAACAAAAAATGTAACAAACAAAATTAATAAACATCTAGAATAAATGAATAAAAGTCAAAACTAAGAATCGACTAACCACAACAGTGAACAAGTGAAATAACATGTTAAAGGTAATTCGCTATATGACTGTTTGACAGGCTAACAAAAAAATTCATATATTAATGCTGGTGAGGCAAATATGCCAGAAATTGTCTTCTAGAGAGTGTAGGAATATGTTGTGTTACTCGAACACATGAAAGAATATGACTATGCGTTATCTTCTTTCCACACAGACACACTATATTCCTGGTGTATTTTGTTTTGAATGCATCAAGTTTCCATCTATACATAAGGGATTGTATAATTCTGCTGGCAGGAAACGGCTTAGGTGATTTGCTAATTTCAAAGTTCATGTAACATTTTTTATACTTTTTCTGTTTATCTTGGAACTACTTCCATATTTAAGGTGTAGCACTCATGCAACGAGAGAGAAAGCAGTATTTTATTTTAATCTGGTGAGCTCTTTGCCCCCCGTTTAGCAGCCCTATCAACCATATCATTATCATAACCATATCATTATAATGTGTGTGTGTGTGTGTGTGTGTGTCTGTGTGTCTGTGTGTGTGCATGTGCGTGTGTGTGTGTGCGTGTGTGCGTTTGTGTGCGTTTGTGTGCGTGTTTGTTTGTGTGTATGTGTGCGTGTATGTGTGAGTATTGCGCGCGTCTCTCTCTCTCTCTCTCTCTTTCTTTCTCTCTCTCTCTCTCTCTCTCTCTCTCTCTCTCTCTCTCTTTCTCTGTCTCTGTCTTTCTCTGTCTCTGTCTCTCTCTGTCTGTGTCTGTCTGTCTGTCTGTCTCTGTCTCTGTCTCTGTCTCTCTCTTTCTTTCTCTGTATGTGTGTGTGTGTGTGTGTGTGTGTGTGTGTGTGTGTGTGTGTGCACGCGCATCCGCGGCCGTGTGTATGTATCTGGGTATGGGAAGGTGAACGTTTAAGTATGAGTGTATGCTTGTTCATACGAGTGTGTGTGCAAAAGCGTTGTGATGTATCTGGCTATCTGTTTGTAAGTTTGTCTGTCTGTGTCTCTCCATATCTCTACTTCTATGAGTAAAAGTAGTAGTAAGGCTGAAGCGTTTGTACACCACAGCAAGTTGGTCAGTGATGCGCTAGATGTCTTCGTGCGAACGTTCAATCAGCGTGTACAGTCATTTCCGAATAGAAATTCACACAGGACAGCTTTGAGCTCATTAGTCGTTGCTTGGTGTCTCCGTGGATTTTCCATCTCAGCGGAACTGAAAGAGCATCCCGTTATCAACGTCTCTAAATGCATCAATCAACCTTACTGAAAAGAAGACAGAGTAGAGTGTGGGTGCTAAAACGCATCCCTGTTTCACTCCCCGTCCTTAACTGGAAGGGTTCGGATGAAAAAAAACAGAGTAGAGTGTGGGTGCTAAAACGTATCCCTGTTTCACTCCCCGTCCTTAACCGGAAGGGTTCGGATGCCTCTCTATTCTCTTCGCCACCAGGCCACCATGCTATTGTGGAGGGAAGCGATCAATGAGACAAGCTTCTGAGACATTGAAAGTTTCGTAGTTTCTCATGCAAGCCCTTTCGTTGAACGGTGGTAAATGCTTTGGTCAGATACATAAACAAAATATGGAACTTCCCACTTTCGTAGTTTCTCGTGCAAACCCTTCATATTCATTGTGTGCCCTGCCGCATTGTGTTGGCAATTATGACCTTCCATATGCATCTATCTATCCCTTGTCGCCGCAAGCACATCATCGACCCTCTCTGTCTTCAGCCACCCTGCAAGTCCGTCCAACATTTTCTCCCCCGGTGTACCTGGTGTTATGTTTCCCTCCAGCTTTCCTGTTGTGACCAAGTGCTCTAATTCTCCTTTCCTCATAAAATGGCCTATAAATTGGCTGGCCATGATTTTTCTTCAGAAAATATGATGATGGTTTCCCGTTGCCTTCAATATATAAACAAAATATGAACCTCCCACTTTCGTGGTTTCTCATGCAAGCCCTTTTAACAAACGGTGGTAAATGCTTTTGTTAGATACATACATAAACACAATATGGAATTCTTGGTTTTGTTCTTGGCAATTTCTATTAAAGATGGCGTATGGCAAACACCATGTCACAGATGCTTCTTCCACCACGAAAACAACACTGAGACTCAAGCTCATTAACTACATGAATGAAGACTCTATGAAGGATGATTCTGGCAATGACCTTCCTTGCAAAGTACAGAAAGAATGTCCTAGTGGTCTTTTCGCCCTTTTTGTCGTAAACGTGGATGGTTTTAGCATTTCTATAGGAATCTCTTCCTTCAGATAGACTGGTACAGTATTGTCAGTTTCTCCAGGAGCACATACATACATAATAATAATAATAATAATAATAATAATTACAATATTTATATAGCGCAAAATCTTGATAAAATCAAATCTAAGCGCTGAAACACACACACACGCACGCACGCACACACACGCACGCACGCACGCACACACACGCACCCATGCACACACACACACACACACACACACACACACACACACATACACACACACGCACGGCTATAAATGGGGAGAAAGAATAAAAACAATGGAAAATTATAGAGAGCATATTATATACAATTATATATTGCTGCAGAGGGGATTGAGTGAGGTCAGGATTTTATGCAGAGGAGAAAAGGTGAGTTTTGAGAGCGGACTTGAAGGAGACAAAAGTAGGTTGTTGACGGACAGAGAGAGGAAGTTTGTTCCAGGAGAGCGGACCAGAAACAGAGAAGGCTCGTGGACCATAGGTATTGAGCTTAGTGCGTGGAAAGCGAAAAGTCAGAGGATCGGAGGCAGAGCGGAGGGAAGATAGATCTCAAGTAGGCTTGACAGGTAATCGGGGGCTGCGTTATTGAGGCTTTTGTAGCACATGGTGTCTAGTTTGTACTGTATGCGCTTTGATACAGGGAGCCAGTGAAGTTGTGCCAGGAGAGGAGATATGTGGTCAGCTTTTTTCTTTTTAAGTACAAGGCGTGCAGCATTGTTTTGAATGCGCTGTAGGATGTGAGTGGTGGAGGCAGGAAGACCGGACAGGAGTGAATTGCAATAGTCAATGCGAGACATTATGAAGGAGAGAACGAGTTTTGCAGTTGTTTCCACAGAGAGATACTTCCTGATCAGGCTTATACGATGGAGGTGATAGTAGCAAGATCTGGCAGTTTGAGAAACAAAGTTGTTCATGGAGAGGGTAGAGTCAATGCAGACACCAAGGTTTTTAGCTGAATCAGAAATTGGGACTGATGTGTTACATAATGGGAGAGAAAGAGGAGGCAGCTGAGAAAGTTTCTGACGGGTGCCAATGAGGATAGCTTCTGTCTTGTCATCATTTAGCTGAAGTTTGTTGTATGTCATCCAATTTTTAATGTCCGAGTAACACTCAGTGGTGCGAGTCAGGAGGCGCTGTATATTGTCAGGTG
>JAPXFY010000018.1:68603624-68606124 GCA_030674185.1 Monoplex corrugatus
AACCCTGTTTGTGTCTACATGCACGCAGAACGTTAAACACGCAAGTCAGTGATCCTTAAGTCATATGTCAGTGTCCGACTGGCTTACAAAAACCTGAAAATACGCAACATGCTCGCTCATTAACCCTTTGACTCCCGCAGCCTATCGAAGAGCCACCTGCATTGTCACGCAAGCTAGCGAAGCAGAAAACCGACCCTTTTGACTCCCTCACCCTATCCGCCACTTCCTGCAGGAAGCTGGTGGATAGGGTGAGGGAGTCAAAGGGTTAAGCTTTCGCAGTTGATGGACGGGTTAGTGGGAGTCAAAGGGTTAAAGAAGAAAGAAATATGGGTCAAGGTTCACCAATTTTATCTCCCTTTTCTCTCTTGGTGCGTTCCGCTCTAACACGTTTTTTTGTTGTTGTTGTTTTTCATAACCGACTCCACAGAACTCCCCTATCGGTGAATTAACCCCTTTGACTCCTGCGCCCTGTTCAGCAGCATCCTGCATTGGCAACCATACTAGCAAAGCAGAAACTTAACCCTTTGACTCCCTCACCTTATCTACCAGCTTCCTGCAGAAGCTGGTGGATAGGATGAGGGAGTCAAAGGGTTAATTTCAGGAAGCTGCGTGGGATCGGTAAGGTAAGTTGCTGGTGGACGTGTGCTGGAGTCAAAGCGTTTCTGCAGTTGGTGGACGGTGTGCTGGAGTCAAAGGGTTAAGTTTGTGAAGTTGGTGGATAGGGTGAGGGAGTCAAAAGGTTAAAAGAGGACCACTTAGACTGCGCAGCAATGTGCCACCGGTAGATATTTCCTCTTTTCTGTCATTCAGTTTCAGTCTTGCTCCTTTGCTTTCTGTCATTTCTTCCTGTCATTGTCTGCCTTGCTGGTCCATTCATCTGTATGTTTTTTAACGTCTTAAGTATTTTCTTTAGAAGTGATAATTGGGTACATGTATTAAGTGCATTTTTGGTTCTAGGAAAATGTGATGTGCGGAAGCAATTGTAGCTAATTTGTATGTATGTTTTGGTGTTCTTTGTTATGTTTAGATTTGTATACAGATATGTTTTTTAAATCCCCTGTGTGATAAATTAGACGCAGTGGTCAACGCCAGAGGCATCTCCTAAGATTATGTGCATGAATGCATTGATGTGTGTGCACTTGATTTTCTTTTCCTTCTTTCCTGTTGAAGTATTGTGTTGTTTTGAAACAGGTTACAGCCCCGATAGGGCTCTGTGCGGTTGGCCGGGCGTTAAACAAAAACATATCAATAACAATGATCACCGCGCCCGCCGTGAAGGACAATACAGGGGGGTGCAAAAGTAGGTATACAGTAAGTATCACATCATTATTATAATGCTTAATTCATAAAAAAAATATGAGCATATTAAGTTAGTCTGCCTTATTTTCGATATTTTCAGTGTCATTAATCATATTTCATCGTAACTAATAATATGCATGTACTTTTATCCTAACTTTAATTAATCTTTTAATTTTTTGCAGGTAAAGCGGCAATTTAATTTAGATCTAAGCGGCAATTTAATTTAACCATGGCTGGTGATTTGACAGACGAGGAGGGCAAATGGATTTTAAAACAATACTGGAAGACAGATGACTTCTTTTTTTTGGGGGGGATATGTAAAGGAAATGGTTTTTTCGCACGCAAGCGCCGCGCACTGTAATGACATGATTCAGTTCATCTTGCAGGCTTGTCAAGAAATTGATGCTGATAAAGATCTTTGTGCTAGAGTGTGCATGAGTGTCCGCTCTCGATTAGAGGAGTGTGTGAATACCGACGGCAAGCAGTTTGATGTTCTTAGGGATTAAGGCTGTGCTTGTTATTACATGTATATGCAATATTCATTTGTTTGTATAATAAATGCAGTGAGTATTGTACGTGTTTTCTTTTTTCATAACTGTATACCTACTTTTGCACCCCCCTGTATAACTGCAGAAGCAAACATCACTCATCACCTCCACCAAAGAGACGAACACGTTCAAGCTGGACAGACCTAACATCTGCAGGGTCATGGTGACATTGAAAAATGAGTCCTGCTGGAGTCACCTGGCGCTGATAATGTCCAATGACGTCACTCATGACGTGACTGTCCATTTAGATGGACGACTCTGTGTTGACGTGGTTGGGGATACCTTGTGTGTGTGTGTGTGTGTGTGTGTGTGTGTGTGTGTGTGTGTGTGTGTGTGTGTGTTGTATGTATGTGTGTGTGTGTGTGTGTGTGTAGTGAGTGTGTGTGTGTACATGTGTGTGTAGTGTGTGTGTGTATGTGTGTGTGTGTTTGTGTGCGCGTGTGTGTGTGTATGTGTGTGTGTTTGTGTGTGTGTGTGTTTGTGTGTGTGTGTGTTTGTGTGTGTGTGTTTGTGTGTGTATGTGTGTGTGTGTAGTGAGTGTGTGTAGTGAGTGGGTGTGTGTGTCCATGTGTGTGTGTGTGTCCATGTGTGTGTGTGTGTGTCTAGTGAGTGTGTGTGTGTATGTGTGTGTGTGCGTGTGTGTGTGTGTAGTG
>JAPXFY010000018.1:68611124-68646124 GCA_030674185.1 Monoplex corrugatus
CTGTCTCTCTGTCTGTCTCTCTCTCTCTCTCTCTCTCTCTCTTTGTCTCTGCCTCTGCCTCTGCCTCTGTCTCTCTGTCTCTCTGTCTCTCTGTCTCTCTGTCTCTCTGTCTGTCTCTCTCTCTCTCTTTCTCCCAAAAAGTTTACATATTGATAAATATCTCTCTCCACACACACGCGCGCGCGCACACACAGCAGGAGGAATTCCATCTTTTATTATGACCACAAAGTTGATCCCAGTGGCCTCACCGTTTGCTCAGATGCTGTGAAGTACCCCCACTCCCACCCCCTATTCCACCCTTAGTTTAGTCTTGTTCCCTCCCCCCGCTTCCTCCCTTCTCTTACACCCACCCCGTCCACACATCCAAAAGAAGAAAAGAACACACACAAAAACAAATATAAAAACCAAAAAGTTCAGACAAATTAACAATCTCAAAATTTGAAATAAAAACCAAAATGTTAAGAAAAATTAACAATGTCAAAATTAGAAATAAAAGCCAGAATGTTAAAACAAATTAACAATCTCAAAATTAGAAATAAAAATCAGTATGCTGAGACAAGTTAACAATCTCACAATCTCAAAATTAAAATAAACCCCAGAATGTTAAGACAAATTAACTCACTTAACAGTCTCTAAATTAGAAATAAAAACCAGAAAGTCAAGACAAATGCACAATCTCAAAATTGAAAAAACAATAGTCAATAAAAATGAACAATCTCACAATCTCAAAATTGAAAAAACAATAGTCAATAAAAATGAACAATCTCACAATTTAAAAATTTTTTTTTTTTTTTAAATTCAATACAAAGTAACAATCTCAAAATTAAAATAAAAACCAAAAAGTCAATACAAATGAAAAAGTCTCACAATCTCAAAATTAAAATAAAAACCAAAAAGTCAATACAAATTAATCAATTCCCTTTTCATGCATAAAGTTTTCCCGTTCCTGTTAGAAAATCCCGATTTTATACTTCTCAAGGTCACTGTGACCTTGAAGAAGCATCAGATGAAATAGGACTTGATGGGAAGAGGGGACAATGAAATAGTGTCACAACGGTGCATAACAGAATTCAAATAACGTCACATGTTGCTGAGAATGTGCTGTTTACATCATCATCATTATCAGGTGCCCTGCCGCATGGCGTTGGCGACCATGGACTTCCAACCATCTCTGTCTCTCGTTGCCCCTAGCATCTCCCCCACCCTCCTCGTCCCCAGCCACTCTGCAAGTCCGTCCAGCATTCTCTCCCTGGGTCTACCTGGTGCTCTCTTTCCCTCCAGCTTTCCCATTGTGACCAGGTGCTCCAAATCCCCCTTCCTCATAAAATGGCCTATAAATGTTGCTTGTCTTTTCCTAATCTTCCTTATGAGTGATCTACTTGTGTCTGCCTCCATCAAGACTGTCTCGTTTGCCTTCTTTGCTGTCCATGGAACTCTCAACATTCTTCTAAGAAACCACATCTCGGCTGCCTCAATCTTGTTCTGGCTTTGTTTGTTGACTGTCCACGCCTCGCATCCGTACAACAGTATTGGTTCTATATAACATTCAAGGACTCTCTTCCTGATGTTAATTGATAGGCATTTGTTGGTAAGAATGCTTGTCATCTTCTTGACTGCTGTTTTGGCTTGGCCGATTCTGCCAGCTATTTCTGATGTGCATCTGCCATCTGGTGAAATGATCGTTCCCAGGTATTTGAATTTATCAACCTGTGTCAAGGTTGTGCCATTTGCTGTTATTTTGCATGAGGGGATTTCATGTTTTTTACTGATCGCCATGACTTCAGTGTTCCTGCTGTTTAATTCCAACCCCTTACCTTTGCTTTCTATTTCTAGTATATTCTTAAGGTTTTGTAGGTCTCTTTTACTTTCTGCAATTAGCACAGTGTCATCTGCATATCGAATGTTGTTTATCATTTTCCCTCCAACCTTTAATCCAGGGTCTTCTTCTAGGTTTCTCATGATGTTTTCGCTGTAAAGTGAAAACAGATCTGGTGACAAAACACAACCCTGTCTGATTCCTCTTTTGATATTTTGAAAAGAGCTTACTGTTCACATAAAAGTTGTACTGACATATCGAAAATCATATGAACTCAACATGCTAACATATATATATATAATATCTCCAAATAAATGCATTTTTATTTTTGGTATTATTAAACCGGAGTATGGTAGGGTAAATTCACGCATTATAATTTCTGTCATAGATCTAGATGATTTTGTGTCGTCCGCTAGCATATTAGAGTTGTTCCCCTTGGGTTGAAAATGTTGGAATATGATTCTAATAAATTTACAGATTATTTTATTTTTATGACATTATTATTATTCGAAGTGAATAAATAGGTTCAAATTTGCTTAGATTGAACTAAATTGATGATTGAATAATAATTTACGGAGCCGATAGCGATTTCCCATGATCCTCGGAATATCTGTTGACAAACCGTTGCCAGGTTGTCGAACAGCTGGGAGGCTGAGCAGAGCCGCGGCACTGAGTGCCCCGAAATAGTAGTCCTAACTCAGGTATAGTTTAGTCTAGACACTTTCATTCTATTCTTCCAATTTAAAAGGAAATGTATATAAGCAGCACTTTTATGTTCAGAAATAAGGATGCGTTTATTTTATTCCTGCAAGGCTTTCAAGGATTTATTCAGCCTCTAAGAAAGAAGGTAGAAGAAGAGTGACAAGGCATAGAAAACATTGAAAGCCTATGATTAATGTGTTCTAATAATATTTGGTGTGTCTTGTAAAGGATAACAAATGTGTTGATAGATTGTGAAATGTAAGTAAATGATAAGCGTTGATATTGGACCTAATGTTTGATTTTGTTTGTAATGTCTTTGAACCAGTTTATTTTATTATCCTAGTTGGTTGTATAGTATACTCAGTTATACTAGTTATATAAATTGTTTGTATTGTTTTGATGGATTGCATAACTTTATTAATTCATTATAGTAAACTATGTGTCAAGTTACTTTGTTCTATTATTTACATGAATTTAACAAGAGATGTGTGACTAATTTTGCAATAGGTAATATTTGCTGTTTGTTGTATGCACTATAAGGACTGGTGGAATTGTTTAATTTTGATAACACCTGAAGGATTGGTGGGCTTTTAATTGATGGATATAGGCCTATGGCTCTAACAAGTTGTTTGGAGATAGAGATTTTGGGCCTAAGCATGTGGCATCTCTGGTAGCACATGTTAAGTTTGTGAAGAACTTAATAAATAATATGTAGAGTAATTTAGTGGGTTTCCTCCATTCGGTAAGCCTGGATCAAACTAAATCTACTATCATTGAATCATAAAGGGACAAAGCAAAGTCTTGTATAGCTTATTTGATGGTAAATTAGATAAGTTTACCAGTAATGAGATTAGTACTTTATGGCTAACCAAAGTCATACAGTTCCTTATTTAAGACAAAAGATGTATTTTGTTCATTTTAGGAGAATACTAAAATGTTGTATATAAGAAATCCTTAGTTGTTGTTTTTTGCTCTGTCTTATCCAGGGTTACTTCTGCTGTGCTTCAGCTGGATTGTAGCTGGACCATACTTGACATTGACAGTCCTTGTAATGTAGACTGTATAACATTGTTTTTTAATATTAAGATGTATTGTTGTTCTTTTCTGTTCTCGTTTAAATAAAATGACTAATTGAATCTATGGTCTGTGGACTCCATTATTTAACTTAAGAAAGAATCACGTCTGGACTCATACTCGTTACATATAAAACAAACACTTCACCAACGAAACTCGACAAATATATTTAAAATTATTAAACATACGCACGCGCGCACACATACCCATTCATAAACACACACGCCCGCGCGCGCACACACACACACACACAACACACACACATACTCCCTGTCTCTCTCTCTCTTTTCTCTCTCTCTCTCTCTCTCTCTCTTTTCATTCTCTCTATGTCTCTCTCTCTCTCTTTGTCTCTCTCTGTCTCTCTCTTTTCCCCTCTCTCTCTCTCTCTCTCTCTAACTGTTTCTCCTTTCTATGTCTCTCTCTCTCTTTGTCTCTCTCTGTCTCTCTCTTTCCCTCCCTCCCTCTCTCTCACTCTCTCAGTCACACACACACACACACACACACATAAACACACACACACACACACACACACATAAAGACACACACACACACACATAAAGACACACACACACACACACACAACACACACACACACACACACACACACACACACACACACATAAAGACACACGCTTCTTCACACATGCACATCTCCCTATTTAGTCGATATCAAATGATCTCCCTTTGTTTTGTTTTGTTTTGTTTTGTTTTGTTTTTCGTATCGTTTCGTTTTCTTTTGTTTTTGTTTTTATTTGTTTGTTTGTTTGTTTGTTTGTTTGTTTGTTTGTTTGTTCTTTTTTTTTCGTTTCGTTTTATTTTTTTTCTTTATGTTTTTGTTTTGTTAGGTCTTGTTTTGTTTGTTACGTTTTTTGTTTTGTTAGGTCTTGTTTTGTTTTGTTTTGTTAGGTCTTGTTTTGTTTTGTTTTGTTTTGTTTTGTTAGGTCTTGTTTTGTTTTGTTTTGTTTTGTTAGGTCTTGTTTTGTTTGTTACGTTTTGTTTTGTTTTGTTAGGTCTTGTTTTGTTTTGTTTTGTTGGGTTTGTTTTGTTTGTTACGTTTTGTTTTGTTAGGTCTTGTTTTGTTTTGTTTTGTTTTGTTAGGTCTTGTTTTGTTTGTTACGTTTTGTTTTGTTTTGTTACGTTTTGTTTTGTTACGTTTTGTTTTGTTAGGTCTTGTTTTGTTTTGTTAGGACTTGTTTTGTTTTGTTAGGTCTTGTTTTGTTTTTTAGGTCTTGTTTTGTTTGTTACGTTTCGTTTTGTTAGGTCTTGTTTTGTTTTGTTTTGTTAGGTCTTGTTTGTTAGGTCTTGTTTTGTTTGTTAAGTTCGTTTTGTTATGTCTTGTTTTGTTTTGTTTTGTTAGGTCTTGTTTGTTTTGTTAGGTTTGTCTTGTTTTGTTAGGTCTTGTTTTGTTTGTTACGTTTCGTTTTGTTAGGTCTTGTTTTGTTTTGTTAGGTCTTGTTTTGTTTTGTTAGGTCTTGTTTGTGTTTTGTTTTGTTAGGTCTTGTTTTGTTTTGTTTTGTTAGGTCTTGTTTTGTTTTGTTTTGTTAGGTCTTGTTTTGTTTTGTTTTGTTTTGTTAGGTCTTGTTTTGTTTTGTTTTGTTTTGTTAGGTCTTGTTTTGTTTTGTTTTGTTAGGTCTTGTTTTGTTTTGTTAGGTCTTGTTTTGTTTTGTTTTGTTAGGTCTTGTTTTGTTTTGTTTTGTTAGGTCTTGTTTGTTTTGTTTTGTTTTGTTAGGTCTTGTTTTGTTTTGTTTTGTTTTGTTAGGTCTTGTTTTGTTTTGTTTTGTTTGGTTAGGTCTTGTTTTGTTTTGTTTTGTTAGGTCTTGTTTTGTTTTGTTTTGTTAGGTCTTGTTTTGTTTTGTTTTGTTAGGTCTTGTTTTGTTTTGTTTTGTTAGGTCTTGTTTTGTTTTGTTTTGTTAGGTCTTGTTTTGTTGTGTTTTGTTAGGTCTTGTTTTGTTAGGTCTTGTTTTGTTTTGTTTTGTTTGTTAGGTCTTGTTTTGCTTTGTTTTGTTTTGTTAGGTCTTGTTTTGTTTTGTTTTGTTTGTGTTTGTTAGGTCTTGTTTTGTTTTGTTTTGTTTTGTTAGGTCTTGTTTTGTTTTGTTTTGTTAGGTCTTGTTTTGTTTTGTTTTGTTAGGTCTTGTTTTGTTTTGTTTTGTTTTGTTAGGTCTTGTTTTGTTTTGTTTTGTTAGGTCTTGTTTTGTTTTGTTTTGTTAGGTCTTGTTTTGTTTTGTTTTGTTAGGTCTTGTTTTGTTTTGTTTTGTTAGGTCTTGTTTTGTTTTGTTAGGTCTTGTTTTGTTTTGTTAGGTCTTGTTTTGTTTTGTTTTGTTAGGTCTTGTTTTGTTTTGTTAGGTCTTGTTTTGTTTTGTTTAGGTCTTGTTTTGTTTTGTTTTGTTAGGTCTTGTTTTGTTTTGTTAGGTCTTGTTTTGTTTTGTTAGGTCTTGTTTTGTTTTGTTAGGTCTTGTTTTGTTTTGTTAGGTCTTGTTTTGTTTTGTTAGGTTTTGTTAGGTCTTGTTTTGTTTTGTTAGGTCTTGTTTTGTTTTGTTAGGTCTTGTTTTGTTTTGTTAGGTCTTGTTAGGTCTTGTTTTGTTTTGTTAGGTCTTGTTTTGTTTTGTTAGGTCTTGTTTTGTTTTGTTTTGTTAGGTTAGGTTTTGTTTTGTTAGGTCTTGTTTTGTTTGTTAGGTCTTGTTTTGTTTTGTTTTGTTAGGTCTTGTTTTGTTTTGTTAGGTTTTGTTTTGTTTTGTTTTGTTAGGTCTTGTTTTGTTTTGTTAGGTTTTGTTTGTTTTGTTTTGTTAGGTCTTGTTTTGTTTTGTTAGGTCTTGTTTGTTTTGTTAGGTCTTGTTTTGTTTTGTTTGTTAGGTCTTGTTTTGTTAGGTTTTGTTTTGTTAGGTTTTGTTTTGTTTGTTACGTTTTGTTTTGTTAGGTCTTGTTATTGTTACGTTTTGTTTTGTTAGGTCTTGTTATTGTTTTGTTTTGTTAGGTCTTGCTTTGTTAGGTCTTGTTTTGTTTGTTACGTTTTGTTTTGTTTTGTCTTGTTTTGTTTGTTACGTTTTTGTTTTGTTAGGTTTTGTTTTGTTAGGTCTTGTTTTGTTTGTTACGTTTTGTTTTGTTAGGTCTTGTTTTGTTTGTTACGTTTTGTTTTGTTAGGTCTTGTTTTGTTTTGTTTTGTTTTGTTTTTTGCTTGTTATTTCAAGGGTAGAATAATGGGTCAAGTGTCAGAAAGAAGACGTAAGCCTGACGTAGGCAAGACTGCTGATCGTGGGGAACGTCAGTCTGTTACTGTCACCTGTTGTGCAGTTGTTTGAAAGGTAATGAAAGTCTAAGGAATGAGGAAAAACAGGTAACGTATACAACACAGTTTGTGTTTGTGTGTGTGTGTGTGTGTGTGTGTGTGTGTGTGTGTGTGTGTGTGTGTGTGTGTGTGTGTGTTGTGTATGTGTGTGTGTGTGTGTGTGTATGAGTGTTATTTGTGTATATGAGTCGTGTGTGTGTGTGTGTGTGTGTGTGTGTGTGTGTGTGTGTGTGTATGAGTGTTATTTGTGTATATGAGTTGTGTGTGTGTGTGTGTGTGTGTGTATGAGTGTTATTTGTGTATATGAGTCTTGTGTGTGTGTGTGTGTGTGTGTGTGTGTGTGTGTGTGTGTGTGTGTGTGTGTGTGACTGCATGTGTTTTTCTGTGTGTGCGTATGTGTGTGTGTGTGTGTGTGTGTGTATGTGTGTGTGTTTTGTGCATGTGTGCGTATGTGTGTGTGCGTATGTGTTTGAGCGTGTGTGTGTAATTGAGTGTGTATGTGTATGTGTTTGTGAGTGTGTGTGTATTCTGTATGTATGTGTGTTTGTGTGTTTGGTTGAGTGTGTATGTATGTGTGCGTGCGCATGCGCGTCCGTGTGTATTTGTGTGTGTTTACGTGCACGTATGTGTATGTGTGTGTTTCTGTGTGTGTGTGTGTGTGTGTGTGTGTGTGTGTGTGTGTGTGTGTGTGTGTGTGTGTGTGTGTGTGTGTGGTGTGTGTGTGTACGTGTGTGTGTGTGTGCGTGCGTGCGTGCGTTGTAATCTGCATTTACGTCATCAGTTTGCAGTAAATGCAAACACTGGGATACGGCCAAAAAGCAAACAGAGATCAGATAAGATAAGATACGATAACAATCTGCCTTTACGAGAGTTTCTCGAGACACTTGCGTGCTTTTTTTTTTTTTTTTTTTCTTCTTGCCTTCGCCCAAAAGTAGCACTAAACTTCACATTCTAAGAGCAGAACGATAATATTCAAACACCATAAAATAACAGTGATTAATATACATAGATTTACGACCAGTCGCGGTGGTGGAGTGGTTAACGCAATGGATTACCGATTGGAAGGTTGTGGGTTCGAATCCCCCCATCAGTCCCTTCAAATATCGTGGGATTTTTTTTCGGATCTAACCGGCTCCTTCACAGAGTTGGCGTGTGATGGATCTCGTAGCGAAGACTGGAACCACACAGTCGAGTCTCATCCATTTCACAGATGCGTCATTGAGGGTGTCACTCAAGTCTTCTGATGAGCACTGCAGATGTCTGTATCTTTCGGGCCTGGTTGACGCCAGGATATATTATGATAGTAAGCTTAGGGTACAGCCCTGTCACGCAGTCTCAATCCTAAATGGAACTCCATAGCATCATGATTATCATCGTCATCGACATCATCATCATCATCGCATTGTAAAAACTGTTCCAGCTTCTGTGGCCATTAAGGTGGCGTAGAAAATGGGACGGAAAACAGAAAGTGAGCACAAACGTAACCTCCCTGAGTGCGATACTCCTTAAAAAATTACTATAAAAATGAATCTGACATGCTACCCCCCTCCTCTCCTCCCTGCTCCAATCTGAGTGTGTGTGTGTGTGTGATAAAGACGACATTATCTCTTAGCCCTGAACATTGTATGGCCCATGTCATTTCGAATGTCAACTGTTGGAAAGGCAAACTGTAGGCTTTTGGCATCTGAGACAGACACTGTTCTCAGACTCTTGAAACTAAATGTCTCTGTAACTCATATATCTGGCCATAGATTCACAAACTAATAGAGAAGATATCAACGAAAGACTAAGGACAGATAAATAGTAGAAGGTCCTCAGAGGAGAAGCCCCCCGTCAAACAAAGGTAGTGTTTGAGGACCTTAACTGTTTAGAGAGAGCACCAGGTAGACCCAGGGAGAGAATGCTGGACGGACTTGCGGAGTGGCTGGGGATGAGGAGGGTGGGGGAGATGCTGGGGGCAACGAGAGATAGAGATGGTTTGGAAGTCCATGGTCGCCAACGCCATGCGGCAGGGCACCTGATGATGATGATAAACTGTTTAGACTCTAAGGGTGTTCCGACTGCATTCATTCGTGACTCCTGGCTGCCCCTCTGCTATCGCCATTTCTTTTTCTTCCATCTGGGTTCAAAAGCGCACGTCCAAGGTGGTTGGGCATGTCAAAGCCAACACCCTTCTGACAGATGTTTTAACCATTTCATCATCATCATCATCAGGTGCCCTGTCGCATGGCGTTGGCGACCATGGACTTCCAACCATCTCTATCTCTCGTTGCCCCCAGCATCTCCCCCACCCTCTTCATCCCCAGCCATTCTGCAAGTCCGTCCAGCATTCTCTCCCTGGGTCTACCTGGTGCTCTCTTTCCCTTCAGCTTTCCCGTTGTGACCAGGTGCTCCAAATCCCCCTTCCTCATAAAATGGCCTATAAATGTTGCTTGTCTTTTCCTAATCTTCCTTATGAGTAATCTACTTGTGTCTGCCTCCATCAGGACTGTCTCGTTTGTTTTCTTTGCTGTCCATGGAACTCTCAACATTCTTCTGAGAAACCACATCTCGGCTGCCTCGATCCTGCTCTGGCTTTGCTTGCTGACTGTCCACGCCTCGCATCCGTACAACAGTATTGGTTCTATATAACATTCAAGGACTCTCTTTCTGATGTTAATTGATAGGCATTTGTTGATAAGAATGCTTGTCATCTTCTTAAATGCTGTTTTGGCTTAGCCGATTCTGCCAGCTATTTCCGATGTGCATCTGCCGTCTGATGAAATGACCGTTCCCAGGTCTTTGAACTTATTAACCTGTGTCAAGGTTGTGCCATTTGCTGTTATTTTGCATGAGGGGATTTCATGTTTTTTACTGTTTTTAACCACTTAGCAATCAGATACTTTGTTGTTCTTACGAAATATTACAGCTTTGTGAAGTTCGCTTTTCGTTCCTTCTGGACCAGCTCTAGCTGGAACTTTCTTCAGCTGCTTTTGTGTGTACCTAGTAAGTTGAAACACTGTTGAACTCTACCAAAATGACTAATCAGCAATGCAAGACCTGCTTTTGTGGGTGGCACCATTGTGACAGGACATTTCTGGCTCCTATGGGCTTCTTGGCACTGGGACTTCGAATGAATGAACTTGGGACTAATGGTGTGTTGAGGAATTGGCGGGAGCAGCGTGGGATCGCAGCAGATGGGACTAAGAAAAAAAGGAAAAAGAAAAGAAAGAAACAGGAAAAACAAAAGGAAGTGGAAAAGTGAGAGTGGCACAGCAGAAAAAAAAATAGGACGAGACAGGTCGATAGACAGACAGACAGACAGACAAATAGACAAACAAACTCAGAGAGCAAAATAAAAGGCTTTGTTATAAATATGAAATTTCGATCACCATATCCGAACTATAAGTTAGTGAAACGCGTTTTGAATCTCATTAAGCATTGAATTTCTTGGATGTTGATGTAATTTCTTGTTATTCCCCCCTGCCGGAATATAACGTGTCTACACACACACACGCGCGCATACACACACACATACACACATACATACACACACACACACACACTCACTCACCACACACACACACACACACACACACACACACACACACACACACACACACACACACACACACACACACACACACACACGTACACACACACATATCCCCCCCCCCCCGGCTAATATCACTCATAGTGAACAGACGTTAAATTAAAGAACGAACGTACACACACACACATGCAAACGTACATACATAACAGACAGACAGACAGATATATTCACACACAGACAGACATATTTACATGCAAACATTCACACACGTGCACACCTACGTATATACACGTACAGACTGACGGACATTCTATACATACAGACAGTCAAACAGACATTGGTACAGAGAGAGGAGGTGGGGGGGGAAAAGAACAAGAGAGACAGACAGACAGACAGAAGACACAGACACAGACACACACACAGACACACACACAGATACACACACACACAGACACACACACAGACACACACACAACACACACACACACATACCACACACACACATACCTTTTATCTGTGCAAACAGAAAGGTTTACTTAGAAAGCCTGTGACTAGATGGAGACACAGATACTGAGACAGATAGGTCTGGTGGCATGAGTAACGCCAGGCATGGATCAGTTAAAACAATTAATGATTAACCCTTTCGCTCCTTCACCTATATTCACTACCTTCGTTTTGGGAAACGCTCGTGGATGCTGGTGGATAGGGTTAGAAAGTGAAGCAGGAAGCTGATGGATAAGTGAAGGGAATAAAACAAAGCTGATGGATTGGATGAAGTGTAAAGGAGGAAGCTAATTGGAGAGGGTGAAGGGAGGTGAAAAGAAAGCTGATGGTTGGGGTGAAGGGGTGAAAGAAAGCTGATCGATAGGTGAAGGGTGGTGAAGAAAGAAGCTGATGGATAGGTGAAGGGGTGAAGAAGTGATGATAGGTGAAGGGGTGAAAGAGAAGCTATGGATAGGTGAAGGGTGAAATTAGAAGCTGATAAGCATGATAGTTGAGGTGAAGAAGCTGTGTATATGAAGTGGAATATGAACGTGAAAGGAAGCTGATGGGTGAAGAAAGAAAAAAAGTGAGAAATATAGAATTGGAAGGAAAGAAAAGCTGATGGATAGGTAAAGGGGTGAAAAAGAAGCTGATGGATAGGTGAAGGGGTAAAGAGAAGACTGATGAATAGTAAAGGGGTGAAAAGAGAAGCTGATGGATATGTGTAAGAAGCTGTAAGTGAAACTGATGGATAGGGTAAGGGGTGAAGAGAAGTGTGAAGGTAAAGGTAAAGAAAGCTGATGGATAGGTGAAGGGGTGAAAAAGAAGCTGATGGATAGGTGAAGGAGTGAAAGAGAAGTGATGGATAAAGGTGAAAACGGGGGAAGTGAAAAAGAAGCTGATGGATAGGGTGAAGGGTGAAAAGAACGCTGATGGATAGGTGAAGGGGTGAAAAGAAGCCTGTGATGGAAGGGTGAAGAAGGATGAAGGGTGAGAGAACGTATGTGAATGTGAAAAGAACGTGAAGTGAAGGTTAAAAGGAAGCTGATGGATAGGTGAAGGGGTGAAAAGGAAGCTGATGGATAGGTGAAGGGGTGAAAAGGAAGCTGATGGATAGGGTGAAGGGGTAAAAGGAAGCTGATGATGGTGAAGGGTGAAAAGAAGTGATATAGGTGAAGGGGTGAAAAGGAAGCTGATGGATAGGTGAAGGGGTGAAAGGAAGCTGATGGATAGGGTGAAGGGGTGAAAAGAAGCTGATGGATAGGTGAAGGGTGAAAAGAAGCTGATGGATGGTGAAGGGGTGAAAAGGAAGTGATGGATAGGTGAAGGGGTGAAAAGAAGCTGATGGATAGGTGAAGGGTGAAAAGGAAGTGATGGATAGGGTGAAGGGTGAAAAGAAGCTGATGGATAGGGTGAAGGGGTGAAAAGGAAGCTGATGGATAGGGTGAAGGGGTGTGAAAAGGAAGCTGATGGATAGGGTGAAGGGTGAAAAGGAAGCTGATGAGGGAAGGGGTGAAAAGGAAGCTGATGGATAGGTGAAGGGGTGAAAAGGAAGCTGATGGATAGGTGAAGGGGTGAAAAAGAAGCTGATGGATAGGGTGAAGGGGTGAAAAGAAGCTGATGGATAGGTGAAGGGGTGAAAGAACTGAGATAGGAAGGGTAAAAAGTGGAATAGAGGTTGAAGGGTGAAAGGAAGCTGATGGATAGGAGTGAAGGGGTGATAAAGAAGCTGATGGATAGGGTGAAGGGGTGAAAAGAAGCTGATGGATAGGTGAAGGGGTGAAAAGAAGCTGATGGATAGTGAGGGTGAAAGGTGTGAAAGGGAAAGAAGCTGATGGATAGGTGAAGGGGTGAAAAGGAAGCTGATGGATAGGTAGGTAAGGGGTGAAAAAGAAGCTGATGATAGGGTGAAGGGGTGAAAAGAAAGCTGATGGATGGGTGAAAGGGGTGAAAAGGAAAGCTGTGAGATAGGTGGAAGGGGTGAAAAGAAGCTGATGATAGGTGAAGGGGTGAAAAGAAGCTGATGGATAGGTGAAGGGGTGAAAAGAAAGCTGATGGATAGGTGAAGGGGTGAAAAGGAAGCTGATGGATAGGTGAAGGGGTGAAAAGAAGCTGATGGATAGGGTAAAGTGGGTGAAAAGAAGCTGATGGATAGGTGAAGGGTGAAAAGGAAGCTGATGGATAGGGTGAAGGGGTGAAAAGAAGCTGATGGATAGTGAAGGGTGAAAAGAAGTGATGGAAGGGAGGGTAAAAAAAGCTGATGGATGGTGAAGGGGTGAAAAAGGAAGCTGATGGATAGGGTGAAGGGTGAAAAGGAAGCTGATGGATAGTGAAGGGGTGAAAAGGAAGCTGATGATAGGGTAAGAAGCTGTGGTAGGAAAAGAAGCTGATGGATAGGTGAAGGGTGAAAAGGAAGCTGATGGATGGAAGGGTGAAAAGGAAGCTGATGGATGTGAAGGGGTGAAAAGGAAGCTGATGGATAGGTGAAGGGGTGAAAAGAAGCTGATAGGAATGATGGTGAAGGGGTGAAAAAGGAAGCTGATGATAGGTGAAGGGTGAAAAGGAAGCTGATGGATAGGGTAGAGTGGGTGAAAAGGAAGCTGATGAGATAGGGTAAGGTAAAAGGAAGCTGATGGATAGGGTAAAAAAGGAAAGCTGATAGATAGGTAAGGTGAAAAGGAAGCTGATAGATAGGTATAAAAGGAAGCTGATATAGAAGGGTAAAAGGAAGCTGATAGATAGGGGTAAAAGGAAGCTGATGATGGATAGGGTGAAAAGGAAGCTGATGATGTAGGGTAAAAAGGAAGCTGATAGAATAGGGTAAAAGGAAGCTGATGGATATAGGGGTAAAAAGGAAGCTGATAGATAGGGTAAAAAGGAAGCTGATGGAGATAGGGTAAAAGGAAGCTGATAGATAGGGTAAAAAGGAAGCTGATGAGATAGGGTAAAAAGGAAGCTGATGGAGATAGGGTAAAAGGAAGCTGATGGAGATAGGGTAAAAAGGAAGCTGATGGAGAAGGGTAAAAAGGAAGCTGATGAGTAGGGTAAAAAGGAAGCTGATGAGATAGGGTAAAAAGGAAGCTGATAGATAGGGTAAAAGGAAGCTGATGGATAGGGTAAAAAGGAAGCTGATGAGATAGGGTAAAAAGGAAGCTGATAGGATAGGGTAAAAAGGAAGCTGATGGAGATAGGGTAAAAAGGAAGCTGATGGATAGGGTAAAAAGGAAGCTGATGATAGGGTAAAAGGAAGCTGATAGATAGGGTAAAAAGGAAGCTGATAGATAGGGTAAAAAGGAAGCTGATAGATAGGGTAAAAAGGAAGCTGATGGAGATAGGGTAAAAAGGAAGCTGATGAGATAGGGTAAAAAGGAAGCTGATGGAGATAGGGTAAAAAGGAAGCTGATGGATAGGGTAAAAAGGAAGCTGATAGATAGGGTAAAAAGGAAGCTGATGGATAGGGTAAAAAGGAAGCTGATGATAGGGTAAAAAGGAAGCTGATGGATAGGGTAAAAAGGAAGCTGATAGATAGGGTAAAGGAATGATGGATAGGTAAAAAGGAAGCTGATGGATAGGGTAAAAAGGAAGCTGATGGATAGGGTAAAAAGGAAGCTGATGAATAGGGTAAAAAGGAAGCTGATGATAGGTAAAAGGAAGCTGATAGATAGGGTAAAAAGGAAGCTGATAGATAGGGTAAAAAGGAAGCTGATAGATAGGGTAAAAAGGAAGCTGATAGATAGGGTAAAAAGGAAGCTGATGGATAGGGTAAAAAGAACTGAGGTAGGGTAAAAAGGAAGCTGATAGATAGGGTAAAAAGGAAGCTGATCGGTAGGGTAAAAAGGAAGCTGATAGATAGGGTAAAAAGGAAGCTGATGGATAGGGTAAAAAAGAAATAGATAGGGTAAAAAGGAAGCTGATAGATAGGGTAAAAACGAAACTGATGGATAGGGTAAAAAGGAAGCTGATAGATAGGGTAAAAAGGAAGCTGATAGATAGGGTAAAAAGGAAGCTGACGGTAGGGTAAAAAGGAAGCTGATAGATAGGGTAAAAAGAAGCTGATAGATAGGGTAAAAAGGAAGCTGATGGATAGGGTAAAAAACGAAACTGAAGGAGTAGGGTAAAAAGGAAGCTGATAGATAGGGTAAAAAGAAACTGAGGGTAGGGTAAAAAGAAGCTGATGGATAGGGTAAAAACGAACTGAGGGTAGGGTAAAAAGGAAGCTGATAGATAGGGTAAAAAGGAAGCTGATGGATAGGGTAAAAAAGGAAGCTGATGAATAGGGTAAAAAAGAAGCTGATAGATAGGGTAAAAAGGAAGCTGATGATAGGGTAAAAACGAAATAGGGTAAAAAGAAGCTGATGATAGGGTAAAAAGAAGCTGATGGAGTAGGGTAAAAAGGAAGCTGATAGGATAGGGTAAAAAGGAAGCTGATGATAGGGTAAAAAGAAACTGAGGGTAGGGTAAAAAGGAAGCTGATGGGATAGGGTGAAGGAATGAAAAGGAAGCTGATGTCTAGACTTCAGTGGTGAAATCGAAAGGGTTAAAAGAGAGGAGATAACACAAAGCAGCTATCTTTAGAGCAAGAGAAAAGTGCACCCCAGCCATTAGGTAAACACCCTTTCACCTTAATTGTGACTAATTATGCTTGGGTGGAAAGAAAACACACAAGAAGAAATCTGGAGCAGAATGTCGGAAAGATTAGCGTCGCCATTATCAACACTGCCACTGTCATCTTATTAATGATAACAGCGTCGTACTTGTTATCATCATCATCATAATCATCATCATCATCATCATCATCACCATCATCATCAAAGAAATAAGAGGGAAGCAGGGAGAATTTTTATAATTTTAATCAAAGGACAAAACTCTTGAGAATTATCTCCCATGTTGTACTTCTCAATTAAAAGTTTGGGCTAACATTCAGCTTTGACATTTGAAGCAGTTACAATGTACAAATAAACAAGCTCAGAACACTCCTCACCATCATCATCATGGTCGTCATCACCAACTTTCTGACATTAGAATCTCCGTCACTGAAAAAAAAAATAGCGACAAATGATTTTTAAAGACTTTCATGTCAATTTACCTCGATGAGCTAAACATACAGCCAATATTCATCTGATGAAGTCGTCATGAGATGTCGAAACGTAGTCAACTCAACGAACTTGATAAGAAATCTAAAACAAGTGTGGCTGCCTGCGTTCAAGCAAACAGGAACAACAAACAAACAAACAACAAAAAACAAAAAAAAAAACACGAAAAAAGAGACAGAACGCTTTTGATACAACAATTTAATACGCATTCTGATCTTTTTCGCGTTTTTTGTTGTTGGTTTGTTTGTTTGTTGTTTTTGTTGTTTGTTTTGTTTTTTTGAATTGTAATAAGAATCAAGTCACTTCAAGAGGTACTCATATGGACTTGCTCAGGACCTGGCCAGCTCATGGAGTTATGTGCAGGCTTAATTTAATGCTTTGCATATCTCATCATCATTATCTTCATCATCATCTCATCATCATCATCATCAACTATCTGGCATTAGAATCGCCGTCACTTAAAAAAAAACAACGAAAGATGGCACCTGCGACGTTAGCGCATATGGAATTCGTTCCGAGCGCGGAGACGTCATCTAGAGAATCTGAAACAGAGACTGCGTGTGTAAAAATTAAGGCCTCCTCCTATTTGGGAACCACAGGAGCTATCTAATTTTCTTGTTTGATTTTAAGGGTTCCTCCTTCCTGTCATTCTGTCTTTTCCTAACAAGACTCCTTCTCATGTCTGTCTTCCAGATCATTCACCTGTGTGTCTTCCAAATTCTCTCCTTGGTTCCCAAAGACGGAACATGATCGACTGCTTTGAGGAGCTGGAAGGTGCAGCGTGGGATCGACATGTCTGAGTTTACGCAGCAGTTGGGATCACAAAAACAAAATAGAAAAAGAAACAGGAAAAACAAAAGAAAGGTGGGATCAAAGAACGGCACATACACACAAAAATTCTGCCCCCTGTGTTAATAACAGGTATAGTCTCTATGAATTCATACGAGGTACGCTTAGATTGGGAGTGCTCACAGAAACTATAACTGCCTACGAAATAAGAAGAAAAAGAAGACTTCATGAAGTATGGCAGAATCGGATGTCAGTTCACAGGCCCCTTTTTTTAATCATAGTATATTTCACAACATCGTTGTTAGTCATGATAGTAGTAGTGGTGATATGATTGCTTGTGGTTGTGATGACGATTTTACCAGATCCCCCATTTTTGCACATGGCAGAAGACAGGATATACATGTTATATATATGTGTGACCCCCACCACGAAACAGTCTTAACTAGCATTTTGGGCATTTTGAGATATACATATCACTGGAAATGTACATTCTGTGATTATTTCGGTACTTGAATAAGCTTGTACTCAAGAAAATGTAGAAGTTATGTATGTTAAAGTGAATGACGGCCATTTTGAGAAACGGCGTCTAAATGTTTTTGTGTGCTCTCCTACACATTTTCCTCATATTTCTTTATTGGTGGCTTTGACCAGTTTGTTTCTATTTTTCGCTGTCATTATCTGAAAGGTGCACCAAAGAGCTTTCCATCAGTATGTTACTGTACAGGTGCTGTACAGGTTTGGTTCATAATAAGAGACAAAAATATGTACTTTTGGTAGGAATATGCGTTCTTTCTGCTGCGATCAGTGCATTGAAATGCCATTTTAAATTGATTAATGATATTTTTTTCCAGAAAAAAATTTCTGTGGGGATAGATTTAGTATACAGAAATCAATTTTGAGAAAAAGTCAAAACACCCTAGATAGACCTCAGTCACATTTTCAGTCCTAGTGCTGTTCGACTGACTGCGAGTTAAGATGATTTCGTGATGGGAGGTCACATATGGTCATTTTATATAAAACTCACATCTAGCAGATAGGGTGGTCGTCTCCGTATACTCTGAAATCTGAACTTTGAGACGTGCATGTGTAATTGACCATGAATGCGGACAGATCAGTTTCTGTATTACTTTACAATGAATTCCTCTTGTAGAAACTCTGAACCCTGAACTCTGAACTCTGAGGCGTGCATCTATGATAGATCATGAATGTAGGCAAATCAGTTTCTGTGTTGCTTTACAATGACTTTTTCTTTTCACAAACTGTGACCTCTGAACTCTGAAGTGTGCATCTATAAGCGATCATGAATGCAAGCAGATTGGTGTCTGTGTTGTTTTACAATGAATTCCTCTTGTGCAATCTCTGAACTCTAACATCTGAACTTTGAGGTGTGCATGTATTATCGATAGTGAATGTAGGCAAATCAATTTCGCTTTATAAATGTAATTCCTCTTGTACAAACTCTGAACTTTGAACTCTGAAATCTGAACTTTGAGGCGTGTATCTATAATCGATCATGAATGAGGGCAAATTGATTTCTGTGTTGCTTTACACTGAATTCGTATTGTGCAAACTCTGAACTTTGAACTCTGAACTTTGAACTCTGAGGCGTGTATCTATAACCGATCATGAATGAGGGCAAATCGGTTTCTGTGTTGCTTTACAATGAATTTCTCTTGTACAAACCCTGAACTCTGAACTCTGAACTCTGAGGCGTGCATCTATAATCGATCATGAAGAGGGCATATCGGTTTCTGTATTGCTTTACAATGAATTCCTCTTTATAAACTCTGAACTCTGAACTCTCAACTCTTAGGCGTGCATGTAAAATCGATCATGAATGTGGGACAAATTGGTTTCTGTATTGTTTTGCACCCTTAATTTTCTCTTCAAAAGAAAGAAAGACGAAGAAAGAAAGAAAGAAACACAGAAACACAGAAAGAAAGAAAGACTGAAAGAAAGACTTAAAGAAAGACAGACAGACAGACTGACAGACAGAAAGACAGAAAGAAAAAGAAAGACAGAAAGAAAGAAAGACAGAAACACAAGAAAGAAAGAAAGAAAGAAAGAATGACAGACAGACAGAAAGACAGACAGAAAGAAAGAAAAAGAAAGTATATCAAAGTACTGAGAGCAAGAAGGCGAGAAAACGGGTGTGCACGAGTGTGGCATTCCACAATCATCTCGTTTAAACTATTTGCCAGCAATGGACATTTCGGGGCGCCAATTATCCAGAACCTCACAGCCACCCAGTGCAAAACCTGAGAAACAGTTTTCACTATCACACCATTTAATCATGACTCAAAGCCACGTGGCACGAAAAAAACAAAATCTGATAGTTTGACCTTGACCTCATTTTAGAACCATGACACCCGATGACTTGTCTAAGGTTTTTAATTTGTTTTGTTAACCTACAATTTTGTAAGAAAAGGGAGTCGGCAGTGTGCATGCTGATTTAGTTGAAGTGGATGCGCGGCTTCGTGTGAGGGAGAGAGAAAGAGAAAGCGAGAGAGAGAGAGCGTGAGACAAAGACAGAGACAGAGACAAACAGACAGACAGACAGAAAGAGATAGGTAGGTAGTTAAGTGCGTAGAGGTAGGTAGGTAGGTAGCTAGCTAGCTGGGAGAGATAGATAGATAGATAGAGAGACAGATAGAGAGACAGATAGAGAGACAGATAGATAGAGAGATAGACAGAGAGATAGAGAGATAGATTGTTCTAAATTCTATAATGACTGATTGATGTTTATTCCACAAAAACATCAAATTTATGTACCTTCATTTCTGAAAGGAAAAAAGATCAATTGAAATTAGCAAAATTTATATCAAATTTTCTCAGATTGAGTACTAATTTTCTGAACATTTGAGTACGTACTCTATCGGGAAAACATTCCTTTTCTTTTTCTATTGAATTAAGTTCTCTCTGCTTCATGTCATATGATATTCTGTTGGATGTTCATTTCTGTATTGTTATCCTCCTTATCCCAGTCGGGGTTTAAAGGATCTATTAAACATTGAACATTGAGTGTGTGTATACGTGTGTGTTAATATACATAAGTGTTGTGTGTGTGTGTGTGTGTGTGTGTGTGTGTGTGTGTGTGTGTGTGTGTGTGTGTTGTGTGTGTGTGTGTGTGTGTGTGTGTGTTGTGTGTGTGTGTGTGACAGGAGAAAGAGAGAGACTTCGTATGTGTGTGTTTGTGTGTGTATGTATTATATATATGAGGAAAGAGTGTGTGTGTGCATGGTGATGTGTGTGTATGTGTGTGTGTGTGTGTGTGTGTGTGTGTGTGTGTGTGTGTGTGTGTGTGTGTGTGACAGAGAGCGAGAGAGACAGAGACAGAGACAGACAGAGAGATGTAGGTATGTGTGTTGTTTGTGTGTTATATAAGTGAGATAGAGAGATAGAGAGGGTGTGGTGTGGTGTGTGTGTGTGTGTGTGTGTGTGTGTGTGTGTGTGTGTGTGTGTGTGTGTGTGTGTGTGGTGTGTGTGTGTGTGTGTGTGTGTGTGTGTGTGTGTGTGTGTGTTCGTTGAGAGCAAAATCGATTTTTTCAAAGCTCATAATTTCCCTACTGTTTAATCATTGTTCCACAAGTAAATGGGCTTATGGTTTCGGCCAATGTGAAATCGTGTTTGATCTGACCTATTCACCAAGGAAGACTGAAAACGATTGTTCACTATAGTCGTCCTTGAGTCAGTTGTTTCGTTTTTGTGTTCTAGCACTTAAACCTATACATTTGTATTGTATTGGCATCCGTCTGTCTCGGGAGACAATGGAGATTGCGCCTTGGAAGTCATTCTGCGGTGGAACTGCAGCGCCGGCTGTGGCTGTAGAGCCCGATCCTCGAACGGCAGGTCCTGTTGCAGTTTCAGCACGTGAAGATGGTGTCGTCCAAGGCGCTGACCCTGCTCTCTGGCGTCTGCGTGCTCTTCTTACCTCCCACTGCTCCTCTCTCCTCTGCTCGGATGTCTTGATGGCTGAATTGAAGTTTCCAGCTGCTGCGGTCTGCTGCTACCACTTTGAAGCCTGCTGGTGCAATGCCACCCGCCTTGAGTCCCTCTGCTATTTAATACAAGATCAAACTTGGTTCAGATATATCTTAATAGTCAAGAAATCTGATATTACTGGCTTTCGTTTTCTTACTTTTATGACCCAATGAAGAACTTTTGTCCATTTAAGAAAAGACTCGACAATTAAGCCATGGCCATGCTTACTATAACCTGATCATTCCTCTATTCCCATTCAATTTCTAACTCAAACTCGGTGGTTAGGTTCGGTTTCGGTTTCAGTTTCAGTTATAGTTTCAGTTGTCAGTTTTTCAAGATGACGTCTCCGCACTCGGAATGAATTCCATATCACTAACGTCACAGATGCCATGTGATGGAGAAGATCCACAATGATCACGCACATGCCTTAAGCCTGCACATAAACCCACGAGCTGGCCAGATCCAGGCTATGACCTTTCATATGTTCCTGACTGGCTCTTGACTCCATAGTTTGGTCAAAGTTTGTGAAAATCCATACGAAAAGTAAGACAATCTTGTCAAACTATAGCATGTATCTGCGTGCAAGTCTGTTTGCTTGTCTATCGACTTGCCTGCTTGCCTGTTGTGAACTGTACGTTTTTAGACATAATAGGTCAGAGCCAATACTGTTGTACGGATGCGAGGCGTGGACAGTCAGCAAGCAAAGCCAGAGCAAGATTGAGGCAGCCGAGATGTGGTTTCTCAGAAGAATGTTGAGAGTTCCATGGACAGCAAAGAAAACAAACGAGACAGTCTTGATGGAGGCAGACACAAGTAGATCACTCATAAGGAAGATTAGGAAAAAACAAGCAACATTTATAGGCCATTTTATGAGGAAGGGGGATTTGGAGCACCTGGTCACAACGGGAAAGCTGGAGGGAAAGAGAGCACAGGTAGACCCAGGGAGAGAATGCTGGACGGACTTGCAGAGTGGCTGGGGATGAGGAGGTGGGGGAGATGCTAGTGCAACGAGAGATAGAGATGGTTGGAAGTCCATGGTCCCAACGCCATGGGCAGGGCACCTGATGATGATGATGATGAGGTCAGAGAGAAATTCTGGGTTTCTTGGATCTGGACAAAATTTGGAACACATATTCGGCTGAATGGGGAAACTCATGTCCTGGACCACGGTAACTGGAAGTAGAAATATTTCAGTAAGGATTTTTCTTATTTACACATTTAGATTATGTGTAATCCAACTAGGGATAACGCTTGTACAAAGTCTATGGCAGAGACTGGTGTATTTGCAGTGGAATTATCGCACAAGAATATATCTTTGAAACGTGTAGATTAAATCTTTAACCTATCACAGGAATAACGTATGTTATAAATCTGTGACAGAGATCCCTTTATCAGCAAGAAAATTCAGAGGTTGGTTTATCAGCAAGAAAATTATGGTTTATCAGCAAGAAAATTGTGGTTTATCAGCAAGAAAATTGTGGTTTATCAGCAAGAAAATTGTGGTTTATCAGCAAGAAAATTGTGGTTTATCAACAAGAAAATTGTGGTTTATCAGCAAGAAAATTATGGTTTATCAGTAAGAAAATTGTGGTTTATCAGCAAGAAAATTATCGACCAAAAATATCTTAAAAGCTTGAGAATAGGAAGATAATTAGTATGACATGACAATGCTGTTTCTGTGTTCCATTCACCTGCTTGTGAGGCGGAGGTAGGGGTAGGGGTAGGGGTGGGGACGGGGATGGGGGTGGGGGTCTGTCGTGTGAAAGAGAGGGAACTGTGAAATACGATCCGGTTCGCTGAGAAAACTTGAAAAAACAAACATGGAACCGTTTCTTTGAACTGAAGTTATGACCTAGTTTTCTTTTAAACTTTCATTGCGCTCACCTGTTCTTCAAAGGAAGAGAGAGAATCAAATTGACATCACTGCACGCGTGTGCCAACGTGGACTTGTATCTGCGCATTTATTTGCATGCAGTTGAGTGGATCTATTGTTGTGTGTTTTTTTTATTTTTTCACTGTTTCCATCAACAACAACAACAACAACAGTAACGTTATCTCTCAACAACAAACATTAACGTTATCTCTCAACAACAACAACAGTAACGTTATCTCTCAACACAACAACAAACAACAACAACATCTATTCTACAACAACAACAACAACAGTAACGTTATCTCTCAAAAACAACAACAGTAACGTTATCTCTCAACAACAACAACAACAGTAACGTATCTCTCAACAACAACAACAGTAACGTTATCTCTCAACAACAACAACAACAACAACGATATCTCAACAACAACAACAGTAACGTTATCTCTCAACAACAACAACAGTAACGTTATCTCTCAACAAACAACAACAACATACGTATCTCTCAACAACACAACACAGTAACGTTATCTCTCAACAACAACAACAACAGTAACGTTATCTCTCAACAACAACAACAACAGTAACGTTATCTCTCAACAACAACAACAAACGATATCTCTCAACAACAACAACAACAGTAACGTTATCTCTCAACAACAACAACAACATAACGTTATCTTCAACAACAACAACACAGTAACGTTATCTCTCAACAACAAAACAACAACACAACAACAACGTATATCTCTCAACAACAACAACAACTTATCTCAAAAACAACAACAGTAACGTTATCTCTCAACAACAACAACAACAAGTATATCTCTCAACAACAACAACAACATAACGATATCTCTCAACAACAACAACAACAAACATAACGTTATCTCTCAACAACAACAACACAACAGTAACGATTATCTCTCAACAACAACAACAACAACAGTAACGTTATCTCTCAACAACAACAACACAACAGTAACGTTATCTCTCAACAACAACAACAACAGTAACGTTATCTCTCAACAACAACAACAACAACGATATCTCTCAAACAACAACAACAACAACGATATCTCTCAACAACAACAACACAACAACAACGATATCTCTCAACAACAAACAACAACGATATCTCTCAACAACACAACAACAACAGTAACGTTATCTCTCAACAACAACAACAAAACGATATCTCTCAACAACAACAACAACAGTAACGTTATCTCTCAACAACAACAACGATATCTCTCAACAACAACACAACAGTAACGTTATCTCTCAACAACAACAACAACAAACGATATCTCTACAAAAACAACAACAACAAACTATATTTCAACAACAACAACACGTAACGTTATCTCTCAACACAACAACAACAGTAACGTTATCTCTCAACAACAACAACAACAACAGTAACGTTATCTCTCAACAACAACAACAGTAACGTTATCTCTCAACAACAACAACAACAACAACGATATCTCTCAACAACAACAACAACAACAACAACGATATCTCTCAACAACAACAACAACAACAACAGTAACGTTATCTCTCAACAACAACAACAACAACAGTAACGTTATCTCTCAACAACAACAACAGTAACGTTATCTCTCAACAACAACAACAACAGTAACGTTATCTCTCAACAACAACAACAACAACAGTAACGTTATCTCTCAACAACAACAAACACGTAACGTTATCTCTCAACAACAACAACAACAACAGTAACGTTATCTCTCAACAACAACAACAACAACAGTAACGTTATCTCTCAACAAAACAACAACAACAACAGTAACGTTATCTCTCAACAACAACAACAACAGTAACGTTATCTCTCAACAACAACAACAACAGTAACGTTATCTCTCAACAACAACAATACAAGTAACGTTATCTCTCAACAACAACAACAACAACAACAGTAACGTTATCTCTCAACAACAACAACAACAACAGTAACGTTATCTCTCAACAACAACAACAACGATATCTTTATTGTTGAATGGGATTTCGTATGGATTAAAATTATTGCTGAAACCGAATATGTAACACACAAGAGTTTAATGAAACAATATTTATATAGCGCAAAATCTTGATAAAATCAAATCTAAGCGCTGACGAAATTTATCATTTCCTTCAAATAAAACTAAATATCCAAGTGTTTTATCTGTCTCTGTCTCTGTCTCTGTCTCTCTCTCTGTCTCTGTCTCTGTCTCTGTCTCGTCTCTCTCTCTCTGTCTCTGTCTCTGTCTCTCTCTCTTCTCTTCTCTCTCTCGTTCTGTGTGTCTCTTTGTGTGTGTGGTGTGTGTGTGTGTGTGTGTGTGTGTGTGTGTGTGTGTGTGTGTGTGTGTGTGTGTGTGTGTGTGTGTGTGTGTGTGTGTGTTTCGCAATAGCATCAGAGTGAGATATATCAATTGTACCCAATAATGAAAAGCAATTCTGGTTGGTGAAAAATTGGGTCTTGAAAGCTAATCTACTATTTCAGTCAAACTTGCACAGTCAAAATCTTTCTATTGGACCCAAACATCTGACTCAAACTATGTATTCAAACTTGTCATCAACAGCCGAGCAGTTCTTTACTGGAATATGTTGTCACGTATTCCTTTTATGTCTTTGTATTCTCTAACCACCCACCCCCTTGAATTGGGCCTGCAGTGCAAATTGACAATGTTCCACTTATGTATATATATATATATATATATATTATATATAATATATATATATATATATTATATATGTGTGTGTGTGTGTGTGTGTGGTTGTGTGTGTGTGTGTGTGTGTGTGTGTGTGTGTGTGTGTGTGTGTGTGTGTGTGTGTGTGTGTGTGTGTGTGTGTGTGTGTGTGTGTGTGTGTGTGCGTGTCGTTACTTTTCGTCAGCCCCAAGAGAGGGAACGTAGAGTTCTTTCCCTGCAGCAGTAAGAACAAGCAAAGGAAAGTAGTCTTCCTTTCAGAAGAACGTGTAGAGAAACGTATGATCGTCTCCCTTGCAATGATTAGAACAGACAGAAAATAGCGTTCTCTCCCTTGCAACAGTTAGAACAGAGAGAAACTGTGGTTGTCTCTCTTTGGGGTGGTAAGAACAGAGGGAAAGTAGGTTTGTCTCCCTTTGGGTCGATAAGAATAGAGGGAATTTAGATTGTCGTCCCTTTGGGACGATAAGAATAGAGGGAACGTAGGGTTGTCTCCCTTTGGGTTGAGAAGAATAGAGAGAAAGTAGGGTTGTTTCCCTTTGGGACGGAAAGAATAGAGGGAAAATGGGATTGTTTCCCTTTGGGACGGAAAGAATAGAGGGAAGTAGGGTTGTCTCCCTTTGGGCGGTAAGGATAGAGGGAAAATGGGATTGCCTCCCTTTGGGACGGTATGAATTGAGGGAAAGTAGGGTTATCTCTCTTTAGGACGGTAAGAATAGAGGAAAAGTAGGGTTGTCTCCCTTTGGGCGGTAGGATAGAGGGAAAGTGGGATTATCTCCCTTTGGGACGATATGAATCGATGGAAAGTAGGGTTGTCTCCCTTGGGGACGGTAAGAATAAAGGGAAAGTAGGGTTGTCTCCCTTTGGGTCGATAAGAATAGAGGGAAAGTAGATTGTCTCCCTTTGGGATGGTAAGAATAGAGGGAAAGTAGGGTTATCTCCCTTTGGGACAGTAAGAACAGAGGGAAAGTAGGGCTGTCTCCCTTTGGGTCGATAAGAATAGAGGGAAAGTAGGGTTGTCTCCCTTTGGGACGGAAAGAACAGAGGGAAAGTAGGGCTGTCTCCCTTTGGGTCGATAAGAATAGAGGAAAAATAGGGTTGTCTCCCTTTGGGTCGATAAGAATAGAGGGAAAGTAGGGTTGTCTCCCTTTGAGGCGGTAAGAATAGATGGAAAGTAGGATTGTCTCCCTTTGGGTCGATAAGAATAGAGAGAAAGTAGGATTGTCTCCCTTTGAGGCGGTAAGAATAGATAGAAAGTAGGATTGTCTCCCTTTGGGTCGATAAGAATAGAGGGAAAGTAGATTGTCTCTCTTTGGGACGGAAAGAATAGAGGGAAAGTAGGATTGTCTCTCTTTGGGACGGAAAGAATAGAGGGAAAGTAGGGTTGTTTCTCTTTGGGACGGAAAGAATAGATGGAAAGTAGGATTGTTTCTCTTTGGGACGGAAAGAATAGAGGGAAAGTAGGGTTGTTTCTCTTTGGGACGGAAAGAATAGAGGGAAAGTAGGATTGTCTCTCTTTGGGTCGATAAGAATAGATGGAAAGTAGGATTGTTTCTCTTTGGGACGGAAAGAATAGATGGAAAGTAGGATTGTCTCCCTTTGGGACGGAAAGAATAGATGGAAAGTAGGATTGTCTCCCTTTGGGTCGATAAGAATAGAGGGAAAGTAGGATTGTCTCTCTTTGGGATGGAAAGAATAGAGGGAAAGTAGGGTTGTTTCTCTTTGGGACGGAAAGAATAGAGGGAAAGTAGGGTTGTTTCTCTTTGGGACGGAAAGAATAGAGGGAAAGTAGGGTTGTTTCTCTTTGGGACGGAAAGAATAGAGGGAAAGTAGGGTTGTTTCTCTTTGGGACGGAAAGAATAGAGGGAAAGTAGGGTTGTCTCTCTTTGGACGGAAAGAATAGAGGGAAAGTAGGGTTGTCTCTCTTTGGGACGGAAAGAATAGAGGGAAAGTAGGGTTGTCTCTCTTTGGGACGGAAAGAATAGAGGGAAAGTAGGGTTGTCTCTCTTTGGGTCGATAAGAATAGAGGGAAAGTAGGATTGTCTCTCTTTGGGACGGAAAGAATAGAGGGAAAGTAGGGTTGTCTCTCTTTGGACGGAAAGAATAGAGGGAAAGTAGGGTTGTTTCTCTTTGGGACGGAAAGAATAGAGGGAAAGTAGGGTTGTTTCTCTTTGGGACGGAAAGAATAGAGGGAAAGTAGGATTGTCTCTCTTTGGGACGGAAAGAATAGAGGGAAAGTAGGGTTGTTTCTCTTTGGGACGGAAAGAATAGAGGGAAAGTAGGGTTGTTTCTCTTTGGGACGGAAAGAATAGAGGGAAAGTAGGATTGTCTCTCTTTGGGACGGAAAGAATAGAGGGAAAGTAGGGTTGTTTCTCTTTGGGCGGTAAGGATAGAGGGAAAGTGGGATTATCTCCCTTTGGGACGATATGAATTGATGGAAAGTAGGGTTGTCTCCCTTTGGGCGGTAAGGATAGAGGGAAAATGGGATTGTCTCCCTTTGGGTGGTAAGAACAGAAGGAAAGTAGGGTTGTCTCCCTTTGGGAAGGTAAGCATAGAGGGAAAACAGGGTTGCCTCCCTTCAGGAAGGTAAGAATAGAGGGAAAGGTAGGTTGCCTCCCTTTGGGAAGTAAGAACAGAGGAAACATAGGGTTGTCTCCCTTTGGGACAGTAAGAATAGAGGAAAAGTAGGATTGTCTCCCTTTGGGTTGAGAAGAATAGAGGAAGAGTAGGGTTGTCTCCCTTTGGGACGGAAAGAATAGAGGGAAAGTAGGGTTGTCTCCCTTTGGGCGGTAAGGGTAGAGGGAAGTAGGGTTGTCTCCCTTTAGATCGATAAGAATAGAGGAAAAGTAGGGTTGTCTCCCTTTGGGATGGTAAGAATAGAGAATAGAAGGAAAGTAGGGTTCTCTCCCTTTGGGTCGATAAGCATAGAGGGAAATAGGGTTGTCTCCCTTTGGGACAGTAAGAATAGAGAATATAGGGAAAGTATGGTTGTCTCCCTTTGGGTCGATAAGGATTGAGGGAAAGTGGGGTTGTCTCCCTTTGGGCAGTAAGAATAGAAGGAAAGTAGGGTTGTCTCCCTTTGGGATGTAAGAACAGAGGGAAAATAGGGTTGTCTCTCTTTGGGATGGTAAGAACAGAAGGAAAGTTGGGATTGTCTCCCTTTTGCGGTGATAATAACGAAGACGGTGAACGTGGGGTTGTCTCCTTGCAGAAAGTGAGAACAAACAGTGGGAAAGTAGGGTTGTCTCACTTGCGATGGTAAGATCCTTGTCTTACCCTTGCCTGGAACACAACTCTAATATTCCTGTCATGGAGCTAAGGAAATGGACCTCCAATTTCTCTGCTTGGCATGGAGTATTTATTATGTGGGGACAGAAAGAGAGAGGGGTAAGTAGAGAATATCGACTCAGTAATAGCCAGAAACTCTGGGAAAGCTGGACAGCAGAAGGTCGGCAGAACTGAAGACCTCACACAAGCACGTGTTTTGGTCCTAAACTTCTTACACTCTAAGGGGATAGGGCCGCATCTAGGTCATAGCACCTGAATGCCCTTTTGCTGTTGCCTTTTCTTTTTTTTTTTTTTGGGGGGGGTCGTCTCTCTCTTTCTCTCTCTCTCTCTTCTCTCTTCTTCTTTTCTATTTTTCTCGTCTGCTTCTCTCTCTTTCTCTCTCTCACTCTCTCTCTTCTCTCTCTCTTTCTCTCTCTCTCTCTTTCTCTCTCTCTCTCTCTCTCCTCTGTCTCCACCCAGGTTTGAATCTGCCTGTCTAAGTGGTCAGGCATCATAAAGCCCAGTCACTTTTGTGACTTTATGGTTGGGTCCCGTTGTTATTCACATTCGTATTCATTTCTTTTGTCACAGTGATTTACCATGTGAAAGTCACGCTGCTTCCCCTTTCAGAGTGCGTCGCCGCAGTGCAGCGCCACCCAGTTTTTTATTTTTTAACCAAGACTTCAGAAAGACAAAGACAAAATGTACTCTCAAGGGAAAGGGACCTGGGAAACCAACCTATCTCTCCAATGTTTTAGGACAGCCAGGCGAAAGCCCTGCTCTTCATGATTTTCAACTGCCGTGGGATCTTTAGTGCGCACAAAGGCCAGAAGGCACACGGGTCCGACTCGTTTTCCGTCCCCTTCCATAGGACTAGACGTTCAGTTTGTTTTTACGGTCAAACTCAGGGGAAAAGTCGAGGCTTCAACGGGGAAACAAACCCTGGATTCTCGAGTTTAGTTTATTAGCAGGCGAACGTCTGAACGAAACCATTCTGTCATCTTCTGCCATTTGTTCAGGTTGGTACACCTTCACGATCTCTAGACTCCTATGGCTGTTTATCATTGGATCGTTCTTCCCCAACAATGTTATCAAAGAGTTTGCTGCATTACCCGGGTGTTCCTTTGTTTTGTGTCAAGCTGTACAGGTTCTTGCTTTCCTATTTTTTCACTTGTTTTAAATCTCTTTTTTAAGTACGTAATATAAAACATATACTGTTGTACGGATGCGAGGCATGGACAGTCAGCAAGCAAAGCCAGAGCAGGATTGAGGCAGCTGAGATGTGGTTTCTCAGAAGAATGTTGAGAGTTCCATGGACAGCAAAGAAAACAAACGAGACAGTCTTGATGGAGCAGACACAAGCAGATCACTCATAAGGAAGATTAGGAAAAAACAAGCAACATTTATAGGCATTTTATGAGGAAGGGGGATTTGGAGCACCTGGTCACAACGGGAAAGCTGGAGGGAAAGACAGCACCAGATAGACCCAGGGAGAGAATGCTGGACGGACTTGCAGAGTGGCTGGGGATGAGGAGGGTGGGAGAATGCTGGGGGCAACGAGAGATAGAGATGGTTGGAAGTCCATGGTCGCCAACGCCATGCGGCAGGGCACCTGATGATGATGATGAATATAAAACATTTACAATCATCTCCAAATGCGTACAATGCACAACCAATGGATATGACAGACATACATGTATGTATGGAAATATAGCAGATGAAACGATGAAGATAAACGAAAAAATACAACAGGAGGGTATATGAACGAATCGATAAATGTGCACAAAATTAACAAATAAACAAAACAAACAGATGAACGAACAATAATGAAATGAATTACATGAATCTATCAGCGATGACACTTACTGGTTTGGGAAAATATGTCATGTCACTATTGTACGAAAGATTTCAGAATTACGGTTTGATATTTAATAATGAGAACAGCTTTGACATTTACATACACACAAGATATATACACATAGATACAATATATCTACATATATAGTATTTATTTATATACATATACATATATATTGTGTGTGCACAGATAGATAGATAGATAGATAGATAGATAGATAGATAGATAGATAGATAGATAGATAGATAGATGAATAGATAGATAGATAAGTAGACAGACAGACAGATATGACAGTAGATATGTATGTATGTATGTATGTGTATGTATGTATGTAGAATGTAGTATTATGTATGTATGTATGTATGTATGTATGTATGTATGTGTACATGTAAAATGTAAAGATAGATATGTGTGGTGGGTGGGTGCACTTGTGTGTGTGGTGTGTGTGTGTGTGTGATCTTTCTCAGTACATTCTCAGGCTGATGCAAGCCAACTCGTTTAAAGTCATGGGTTGACCCAGGAATGGCCCACTTGCAGTGTTGGAGGAAAGTAGGCTACAATTTGATGTCTAATGAAATGTGTCAGACCAAACGACTGGTACAAAGAATAATACCGCTGGAGTTAGCAATGCCTATCACTTATATGCACGTAGTCTAATAAACAACCTCACTCTTCTCTTCTTCTTCTTCTATTTCTTCTTTTACATGTAACATTCTCTCTTTTCTGTGTCCTGATTTATATGAAAGCCAGACAAGCCCTCTGGCATTGAAAGCGCTAGCTGTGTTCAGACACGTCAGCTCTCATTTTTATCTGTTCTTGCAATGCTCCAGCTTCAGTGGCTCATTTCCACAAATAATCATCACACCCAAGGCATAAGAAAAAGAGTGTGATTCATTTAGCTGCTCTCCTCCTTTGAGATCAGTGAGTAGAGATCTGGCCAAGAGCGATTTCTCTCTGACAGTACATCCCTACTGTCCTTTTCGTCCTTCCCGTTGCCTGGTTTCGGGGGGGATGATGGGAGGAATGGGGGCTCGGGTAAATCGATAGTAAAGTGGTTTGAGTACTTGCTTCCACAAGTTCAACAAGTTAACCCTTTATTTCCTCACCCTATCTACCAACTTCTTGCATTTCCCAGTCATGACTGTAAAGTAAAACGTAACCCTTTCACTCCCTCACCCTATTCACCAGCATCCTGGCCTTTGGATAGGGTGGGCGAGCCAAGTGGTAAAATTTATGCAGCTGGTAGATAGGTGAGGGCGACAAAAGGTTAAGCATGAGAGAGCATGGTGAAAAGGGTGGGTGACCAGATTATTGTCTTCGCTGGAACACACTGACAGTTTAAGCTTAAGGTTTGTGCTGTGATCATTCTGGATCTTCTCCATCACATGGCACCTGTTCGCTGGAACACACTGACAGTTTAAGCTTAAGGTTTGTGCTGTGATCATTCTAGATCTTCTCCATCACATGGCACCTGTTCGCTGGAACACACTGACAGTTTAAGCTTAAGGTTTGTGCTGTGATCATTCTAGATCTTCTCCATCACATGGCACCTGTTCGCTGGAACACACTGACAGTTTAAGCTTAAGGTTTGTGCTGTGATCATTCTAGATCTTCTCCATCACATGGCACCTGTTCGCTGGAACACACTGACAGTTTAAGCTTAAGGTTTGTGCTGTGATCATTCTGGATCTTCTCCATCACATGGCACCTGTTCGCTGGAACACACTGACAGTTTAAGCTTAAGGTTTGTGCTGTGATCATTCTGGATCTTCTCCATCACATGGCACCTGTTCGCTGGAACACACTGACAGTTTAAGCTTAAGGCTTGTGCTGTGATCATTCTGGATCTTCTCCATCACATGGCACCTGTGACATTAGCGCATATGGAATTCATTCCGAGCGCAGGGACAAGTCATCTTCAGAAAATCAAACAGAAACTGAATTGACAGTACATCAAGATGTCAACAGATCCTTTTCTCCAAAGGAACAAGGATGGCCAGCAGTGAGTGGCAGGACACAGGTACCGTGAACTTGTGAAAGTTGCTGGATATTGTTTGCTTGTTGTAGCATGGAACGTTGCTTGCGAAGAGCCCTTTTCTCATCTGCGCTTTCTGCTCTCCTCCTCTCCGCATTCACAACGCCTTGCTGAACGGCTGTCCTCCACGCTGCCCTGTCTTCCGCCAGAGTCTCCCAAGAGTCTGTCAATTTGTATGTGGCAGATTTGACAGAGATTGCCACTCAAGAATCGGCCTGCACAGCCACAGCAGAAAGTGCACGTCATGACCACAACGCCTCCTGGTGCAGACTATCATCTCCTGAGATGTAAAGAGGCCGACGTTGTGGCATGGTATAAATCATACAACATTGAGACACGTCAGATGATCACGTTCTGGCTATTGACTACAATATCGCTTGCCCTGCTCAGGACATAACCAGTCATAGATTATTGATCCATTTTAGGATATAAGACATGCGACTACATCTCAAACCGAACTGGCCAGTGATTGGTTGATGTTATGGTTGATGCCGCAGACATTTTGCTTATGCATATGTCTATCAATTAACATCAGAAAGAGAGTCCTTGAATGTTATATAGAACCAATACTGTTGTACGGATGCGAGGCGTGGACAGTCAGCAAGCAAAGCCAGAGCAAGATTGAGGCAGCCGAGATGTGGTTTCTCAGAATGTTGAGAGTTCCATGGACAGCAAAGAAAACAAACGAGACAGTCTTGATGGAGGCAGACACAAATAGATCATTCATAAGGAAGATTAGGAAAAGACAGGCAACATTTATAGGCCATTTTATGAGGAAGGGGGATTTGGAGTACCTGGTCACAACGGGAAAGCTGGAGGGAAAGAGAGCACCAGGTAGACCCAGGGAGAGAATGCTGGACGGACTTGCGGAGTGGCTGGGGATGAGGAGGGTGGGGAGATGCTAGGGCAACGAGAGATAGAGATGGTTGGAAGTCCATGGTCGCCAACGCCATGCGGCAGGGCACCTGATGATGATGATGATGATATGTATCAACCATGACCTGAAGGAACAGAGTCGCATGATTGAAGGAGGCGTGTTGGACACTTCTTTACCGTCACTCTGGACAAACCTGCTGAGGAAATATTGCGAAAAAATGCGGGATAGATCTAGTCGTCGGAACAACAGGACACAATCACGCGGGACAGATGCCAGAGTACCAGGAGAATAAAACAGAATTTGTATACATTCGAGATATGATGCCACGCACGCGGTGGATACTAGTTTTAGGTTTTCGATCATTTGACTCCGTTCTCTCAGGTCACAGTTCATACATATGCATAAGCAAGATGTCTGCCGTATAATCGAAAATACCAATCAATAGTTGTCTCAAGAGTTATGTTACTTAGTTGATATTTAAAATTCTCCCTGTTTCCCTCTTATTTCCAATTGTTGTCCGGTTCGGTTTGACATGTGTGAATAAGAAGAGAGCCATAATTTACGAGACTTCCGTGGTATAAGAATTACATCCCTCTAACATTACGCATCAATAGTTACTTCACGCTACAGGAATACCTTTATGATACTCGCCCGGATTGCAAAAAAAAACACCTAAGCTCTGTAACGCCTCGCTTTTCTGCTACAGGTAGTATTACGGGAAAACCAGTACCGTCACCATCGCAGTTGGCGATACCTGCACGTCACCACTTCACGTGTCGGGTTGTCAAGCTGACATGGGCAGAATTAATTGGGCCTTCTACTGTTTCTGCTGAACAGACAGAAAGGTGCTGCGTTTTACACGTGCTGTGCCCGACACATAGGGAGGTGGGGAATGGGTCACGGTGACACAGCTTCTCCTTGTTTCTTTCAACACCCAGCAAGACTGGGGCCCTCAGCGTACACACCCCAAGAGGTGCAAGGTTACGGGAATTCCTTATGTTTGCTTTTCTAACAATAGGGATAGTTTGGCCAACACTGCAGTCGTGTCATGTTTTGTTTTTCTTTCAGATCCAGGGCTTTGAAGCTCATAACCGCTTTGGTTTGACAATGGAAACAGCATAATGAAACCAATGTATCATTCTCCTGTCGTTCGTTTGTTTGTCCATACAGCTCCATGTCTGTCTATTTTCTGAATAAACATGACGAAACTTGTAAACCACCACTTCCTTGACCCTGTCATTTTTCAATGGTAACACAAGGGGGAATTATGTGGTTCGTTATCAGGAGTTTTTGCACGGTAGTCTAGTAACAGAATACAGCTGTTAAGTCATGGTGATCAGAAAAAAACATGAAATCCCCTCATGCAAAATAACAGCAAATGGCACAACCTTGACACAGGTTAATAAGTTCAAATACCTGGGAACGGTCATTTCATCCGACGGCAGATGCACATCGGAAATAGAATTGGCCAAGCCAAAACAGCATTCAAGAAGATGACAAGCATTCTTACCAACAAATGCCTCTCAATTAACATCAGAAAGAGAGTCCTTGAATGTTATATAGAACCAATACTGTTGTACGGATGCGAGGCGTGGACAGTCAGCAAGCAAAGCCAGAGCAAGATTG
>JAPXFY010000018.1:68651124-68653624 GCA_030674185.1 Monoplex corrugatus
ATAAGTGATATTAGACGGGGAAAAATGGCATGGAGGATGAAATCAAGAGTGGGGGAGGGGAGGGGACAGAGGGGAACAGAGTAAGAAACTGGAAAAAAATTAAAAGGAAGCGACAAGGTCTTAAGAAAAAGGATATGGATGAACAGAGAAATGAAACTAGAACAACGCTAACATCAATAATGTAAAAGAAAAATCGTCATAAAAACAAAACAAAACAAAAATAATCATATTTATAATAATAATTTTAAAGTAACGCATTAACAGGAATGTGAACCAATGATTCTGAAATTTTAACTAACAAAACTTGATCCGATATAACTTCTTTAAAATGCGTTTCAAGATAGTTTTCTTGTGTAAACATCTTTGGTAAAAAGAAACGAAGCTTTCTGCAGTAAAACAAACAGTGATACAATATGAATTGTTCGCCGCAAATACATAAAACGTTTTTACAATATTTTGTTTTCAAAGCGTTCAGTTGAATACGAAAATATGTGATAACAATTTTTCAACGTGGTCAGGTGGTCAACGCTACGGACTACTGACTGGATGGCCGCGAGTTCGAACCCCCCGTAGTCCAAAAAACAAAAGTCATCGTGGGATATTTTTGGCCCTGACAGACTCCTTTCCAGAGTTGAGCGTGCTGTGGACTCGTTCGGGTGAGGCATTTAGGATGTTGTTCAAATTACCTGACCAACACACAGACTTTGTATCTTTCGGGTCTGGTGAACGGCAGGATATTTATGAAAACAAGAATAGAATACAGCCGTATCCTGCGGTTTCAATCCGAAGAGAAACTCCATAGCATCATAATTTATCATTCCGTCATTCTTATCATCATAGCATTGTGGAAAAAGTGTCTCGCATTCTGTGGCCTTTCGTGCCCTGCGCTCACGTGACACGTTTTCTGAGGGTTTGGAGGTGTGTTGGAGATTTGAAATGAGTTGCGGGGGAGAGGGGGGAGGTGGGGTGATATTGACACGACAGTGGTGCAGTAGCTAGAGCAACAAAAAACAAACAAAAAACAAAAATCCAAAAAGAGAAGGAAAAAAAAAACGAGAAGAGGATGATTAATTGTGACGAATTTGGTAACATTTTCACATTTAGTCAAGCCTCAAATTGTTTATCCCTTTGACCCCCACACCCTAACCACCAGCTGCAAAGGGTTAAGTTTTTGCTGTGCTAGCATGATTGAGAATGCTGGATGCTGGTGGACGGGATGCGGGAATCGAAGGGTTAATCGGTGTTCTGTTGTACCGATGGTGGTTGTAACGTATAGGTATTTGGATGTGGGTGGGTGATTTCTCTTTCCACATCTTTTATCATTTTCATACAGAAGAAACAATTTTTCAGCTCCCCATAAACCACTGAACACGGACCAGCAGGAAAAGTAGCACAAATAACACATAACTGCTTGCCAAATTGTCACAGTAACTCGCAGAAGAATGTCGGCCCAGAAAGTTTCAGGTGTCCCCCGGTATTTTCCTCTAAGGTGTGAATATCCAAAGACAAGCGTAAATGAGAAATGCAAAGCGTCACAGCACCTTGCTGAGAAACTTTACCTGTGCCTTGGTATTTGGCCCTAATGCTGATGTGTTAGTATTTGGCCCTAATGCTGATGTGTTGGTATTTGGCCCTAATGCTGATGTGTTGGTATTTGGCCCTAATGCTGATACATGTATATTGGCATTGGGCCCTAATGCTGATGTGTTGGTATTTGGCCCTAATGCTGATGTGTTGGTATTTGGCCCTAATGCTGATGTGTTGGTATTGGGCCCTAATGCTGATGTGTTGGTATTGGGCCCTAATGCTGATGTGTTGGTATTTGGCCCTAATGCTGGTGTGTTGGTATTGGGCTCTAATGCTGATGTGTTGGTATTGGGCTCTAATGCTGGTGTGTTGGTATTGGGCTCTAATGCTGGTGTGTTGGTATTGGGCTCTAATGCTGGTGTGTTGGTATTGGGCTCTAATGCTGATGTGTTGGTATTTGGCCCTAATGCTGATGTGTTGGTATTTGGCCCTAATGCTGATGTGTTGGTATTTGGCCCTAATGCTGATGTGTTGGTATTTGGCCCTAATGCTGATGTGTTGGTATTGGGCCCTAATGCTGATGTGTTGGTGTTTGGCCCTAATGCTGATGTGTTGGTGTTTGGCCCTAATGCTGATGTGTTGGTGTTTGGCCCTAATGCTGATGTGTTGGTATTGGGACCTAATGCTGATGTGTTGGTATTGGGCCCTAATGCTGAGGTGTTGGTATTGGGACCTAATGCTGATGTGTTGGTGTTGGGCCCTAATGCTGATATGTTGGTATTGGGCCCTAATGCTGATTTCACCATTGTGTTTCACAGAATTCACAGTTCGCCCTCATACAGCGGAACTCAAAAGTAAAACGACTGAACATCCAGCTTTTCTCAGCATCTTTTATGTGTGTATTTGTAAGACAGAAAGAGGATGACAACTTGGGTCAAGAGTCACACGTCTAACAGGATGAGTGTACCCTAGC
>JAPXFY010000018.1:68658624-68671124 GCA_030674185.1 Monoplex corrugatus
TTTTTTCAAAAAACGGATTTTCCGTTTCTGACTCTTTGAAAAAGCGGATTCCGTCGTCAAACGGAAAAAGTTGCACCTATGTTTTTGTGTATTCTTCTGCTAAGAACCTTGATGTATTTGCTTCTTAAAAGCATCTATGTTTGGCTGATAACATTTCATCCTGTAAGTATACAGACATTGCTTGGCAAAGAGTATAGTGAAGTCAAAGACAACATCAGTGCAAATTTTTTTCTCAGTACAAAACAGAACTATATTTTCAGTGATCCATACATTTGGAATTGTTTCACATTTCATGTTAAACTGGTTTTCGATTATCTGTCAAAATGAATCAACATAATATCTGCGTGATCAGCTAATCAGTAACTTCAGATTCTAGGAAATTTAGGATAGGTGATGAATATGAATATGACACTCTCATGGCATAAACATGTTATTGCTGTTCAGTTTCTTGTAGCAGTTTTTGTTTGTTTGTTTGTTTGTTTGTTTGTTTGTTTGTTTGTTTGTTTGTTTTGTTTGTTCGCTGGTTGGTTGGTTGATTGGTTGGTTGGTTGGTTGGTTGGTTGTTGGTTGGTTGGTTGGTTGGTTGGTTGGTTGGTTGGTTGGTTGGTTGGTTGGTTGGTCAGTTGGTTGGATGGTTGGTTTTGCTTCTTTTTTTTTCTTTTTTTTTTTGTACGTGAGCTTTACTTTGTGAACAGATTTTGTTTACACTAAAGAAACATCGGTTTTTACATCATAAAACGTTAAAATGATAATAAATATACATGATGATGATGATGATGATGACGACGACGATGACGACGATGACGGTGGAGTTTCCCGTCGATCCGACGGGATGAGCAAGCATACTGGTCTTCAGCGCTTGGTGTGGATATTTGTCCAGGATAGACAGACAACCAGTCCTGGAGGCACAAACCACAGGCTACAGGTCTCCTTCGCATTCAGCGCCTGCCACTGCGTGTCCCCATCTGCTTCAGTCGGTCTTTTTCCTATTGAATAACAGCTGTTCTGCAAACTGTTCAAATGTGATGGTAACTATCGTACACTGCTGTTGTTGCCAGAAAGTTTATGTTACAGGCGATGTCTTCCAAAGCTGGAACTCTTAGAAAACGAAATATACACAGAATGCATGTATTTGTTCAAAAACATTATCAGTCCATCATCTACTCTTTGAATGTCCTATCTTACTTACGACATATAGAAATAACAATCTTGATTTTTCATGTACTGACGCTAGAGATATTCTTTACAACAAAAATAATGATATTATCCTGCTAGTCCAGCTGATTCTCAGATCCCCTGTTGGGAGATTGTTATGAAGAGTTAATTAATTGTTGTATGTTATTATTTGACACTGTTAATTCATTGTTCTGAATTATTAATTGCACTTGTTCCCCTTCTTACATTCAAACTTCTATTACCCTTCCCCATACTCATCCTCCACCCCACCATTTTGTGTGTGTGCGTGTGTGTGTGTGTGTGTGTGTGTGCGTGTGTGTGTGTGTGTGTGGTGTGTGTGTGTGTGTGTGTGTGTGTGTGTGTGTGTTGTGTGTGTGTGTGTGTGCGTGCGTGTGTGTCTAAAATCACTATTGTGAACAGACATTAAATAAAAGACTCATTCATTTATTCCCAAGCTGGTGGTGCTGATGCCGTATACTGATGGGACTGAACTTCAGAGCGCTCTTGAGTCGCTTTGTAGACATCTTCCCTAGTCACCATGTCCTCGCTTCAGCTCTCTGTACATATACAGAAGCATCTTTGCGTTAAGGCTCATCGTTCTGGCTCGCCTGAATGAATGACCAGAACTGGAAGTTTCTAAATTGTGGACGGGGGTGGTGGTGGGGTGGGGGTGGGGAGGCATGCTGTCCTCACCCCACTTTTTCGCCCACTGACGTTCATAGTTGTACAGGTACCGTGACTGCCACGTTCTTGTAGAACAGCCTCAGTGGGGGGCAGTTTTATTGTTGGGAGTGTCCATCTATAAATGTTGCCTGTCTTTTCCTAATCTCACTCATAAGGAAGATTAGGAAAAGACAGGCAACATTTATAGGCCATTTTATGAGGAAGGGGGATTTGGAGCACCTGGTCACAACGGGAAAGCTGGAGGGTAAGAGTGCACCGGGTAGACCCAGGGAGAAAATGCTGGACGGACTTGCAGAGTGGCTGGGGACGAGGAGGGTGGGGGAGATGCTAGGGGCAACGAGAGATAGAGGCAGATGGAAGTCCATGATCGCCAACGCCATGCGGCAGGGCACCTGATGACGATGATGATCCATCTCCTGGTGTCTGACTCAAGAACCTCTCTCTGAGGCACGGGGTCAATTACCAAGGGCTGGGGCACTATGTGGGGTTTGAAGTCAAAGTATCCCTCCTTTAGGTAGGTAGACACCTTGACAGGGCTAACGAGCTATATCCACCCGGTTTAACCCTTTGACTCCTGCACCCTATCCAGTAACTGCAAAAGCTTAACCCTTGACTCCCTCACCCTATCCACAACTGCAAAAGCTTTAACCTTTGACTCCCTCACCCTATCCACAACTGCAAAAACTTAACCCTTTGACTCCCGCACCCTATCTACCAACTGCAAAAACTTAACCCTTTGACTCCCTCACCCTATATATATATTTAACGCTCAGCAAATTAGAGCGAATCAGTCAATTGTGGATGCTGTTCATGTTCATGACAATTGCTGGGGAAACGCCGAGGAGGTCAAGATCATTCGTAACATCAGCCTCAGAGTCAGGGTTCTGCCTTGTCCACGTCGGAGGTTGACACGGTCGCTGAGGTTGGCAGACAATATGTCACCCTATCCACAACTGCAAAAACTTAACCCTTTGACTCCCGTACCCTATCTACCAACTGCTAAAAACTTAACCCTTGTGATTCCCTCACCTATCCACCAGCTCTGTTTTTTGCTTTTGCTAGCATGGTTGACACTGCAGGATGCCGGTGGACATGGTGCGGGAGTCAAAGGGTTAAAACTCTGAGTACACCTAGTATAAACTTGGGTGGCGCCCATCTCCTCTGCCAAATACCGTAAAAAGTGTACCAGACAACCGCTTTAGGTCCTGAGAGGTGGGGGAGGGGGAGGGGATGGTCGTCGACGAATTCTGACCCTTTTTAGTATTGTTGTTGTCGTTGTTGTCGCTGAGGAGGAGGAAGGAGGAGGAGAAGGAGAAGGAGGAGGAGGAGGAGAGAGGAGAAGGAGGAGGAGGAGAGAGGAGGAAAGAGGAGGAGAAGGAGGAAAAGAGGAGGAGGAGGAGGAAAGAGAAGGAGGAAAAGAGGAGAAGGAGGAAAGAGGAGGAGAGGAGGAGGAGGAAGAGGAGGAGGAGGAGAAAGGAGGAAAAGAGGAGGAGGAGAGAAGGAATTTTTATAAGCACAGTCATCTTAATGCACTGGGGTTAACCCCAAGCTACGAATGTGAGACAGAGACGAGAAGAACGTGGGGGTGGGGGTAGGGGTGGGGGTAGTGACTAGGTAATGAACGTAAGGTGAGAGGGTGTAAAGCTTGAAGGGGGGGGGGGAATGACTGTGGACAAAGAGGATTATACCTTACTCTCTTTGCTTGTGGATATGGGAAGAGAGACGGGATCAGAAAAAAAAAAAAACAAAAAAAAAAAACCACTCTTGCACTTCAACAACAACTAACGAAGATGACTGTACGCATGACTCACGATCACCCGTCAGCGGCGGATAAAAACATATCTCTCAGGATGAAAGGTCTGCATTGTCAATGATTCACCACAACTGCCAATGACGGAGTAGGGGCACAATGTAGCAGGAAATACCAGGGGCATCTTTTGACAGGGGTGCAGACAGAGCGTGCGGTGCGCGGACAATAGGAAAGGTCTATCACACCTCAATGTCTAATTCCTGGCCAATCTCTCTGTCCTCTGTCTTCTGTCTCTCTCTCTCTTCTCTCTCTCTCTCACTCTCTCTGTCTCTCCTGTCTCTCTCTCTCTCTTTATAACATATATATTATACTATATTTCGTCTGTGTGTGTGTGTGTGTGTGTTGTGTGTCTGTGTGTGTGTGTGTCGTGTGTGTCGTTCGTTCGTTCTTGATTACCCCTTTTCACTATAAGTGATATAGAGGTGATATTAGATATTAGTGATATATATATATATGTGTGTGTGTGTGTGTGTGTGTGTGTGTGTGTGTGTGTGTGTGTGTGTGTGTGTGTGTGTGTGTGTGTGTGTGTGTGTGTGTGTGTATGGAAGGGAGAAATGATGTATACTAAACGCATACTGAAAATGCCTCGTGTAGTTTGCCTCGTGTTGTTCGTTGTTGTTCGTTCGTTCGTTTATTCTTCGTTTGTTTGTTTGGTTTGCTAGTTGTTGTTGGTTTGTTTGTTTGGTTTGTTGGTCAGTTGGTTGGTTGGTTTGGTTCGTTGGTTGGTTGTTGTTGTTCAGTTGGTTGTTGTTGGTTGGTTTTGTTTGTTGTTGGTTGTTGGTCTGGTTGGTTGGTTTGTTGGTTGGTTGGTTGGTTGGTTGGTTGGTTGGTTGGTTGGTTGGTTGGTTGGTTGGTTGCGGTTGGTTGGTTGGTTGGTTGGTGTTGGTGGTCGGTCGATCGGTCGGTTGGTCGACATGAAAACTTTGATTGTTTTTCATTCGGTCAATCGGTTGGCCGTGATGGTCACTTCAAGCGGCATGTCAGTTATTTAGTCAGTCCTAACGAGCAGCTGAAAATCAATTTCGCCTGTGATCTGTCTTGATATAGTCTCATCATCATCATCAGGTGCCCTGCCGCATGGCGTTGGCAACCATGGACTTCCAACCATCTCTATCTCTCGTTGCCCCCAGCATCTCCCCCACCCTCCTCATCCCCAGCCACTCTGCAAGTCCGTCCACATTCTTCCCTGGGTCTACCTGGTGCTCTCTTTCCCTCCAGTTTTCCCGTTGTGACCAGGGCTCCAAATCCCCCTTCCTCATAAAATGGCCTATAAATGTTGCTTTCTTTCTCTAATCTTCCTTATGAGTGATCTACTTGTGTCTGCCTCCATCCAAGACTGTCTCGTTTGTTTTCTTTGCTGTCCATGGAACTCTCAACATTCTTCTGAGAAACCACATTTCGGCTGCCTCGATCCTGCTCTGGCTTTGCTTGCTGACTGTCCACGCCTCGCATCCGTACAACAGTATTGGTTCTATAAACATTCAAGGGCTCTCTTTCTGATGTTAATTGATAGGCATTTGTTGGTAAGAATGCTTCGTCATCTTCTTGAATGCTGTTTTGGCTTGGACGATTCTGCCAGCTATTTCCGATGTGCATCTGCCGTCTGATGAAATGACCGTTCCCAGGTATTTGAACTTACTAACCTGTGTCAAGGTTGTACCATTCGCTTGATATAGTACTCGTTTCAATCCTACGTTTGAAGCTTCCAACATACGCAGAACTGTCAAATGACATGTTTACGGTAATAAAATTACGATCGGTATGACATTGAAACTGAGTTTGTATTTGTTCAAGAGGGATTCATTGCACTCGGACAATTCCTATATGCGATCCACCCAAAACTGCAGCAATCATTTGGCAGACTCCTTGAGCCTGCGCAAAAATCTTGTGCACTGGCTCGGTGTCTGAAATGGAAAGGGGAGGGGGGGAGTGAGAAGGACCTATGACACCTACACTGACACCAGCCAGTATAATGAAAACATTCAGAAGAGCAGCGAACATGCCAGTTTGTTCTCCAGTGGGGATGCCGGGGGCTCTTTCAGTATTAATAGTATCACCACCTTCTAAAATTATGTGCTAGAAATTTACTCCTTTCTGCTACTCTCTTTATTTCTGCCTTGCTCCTTTGCTTTCTGTCATTTCTTCCTATCGTTTTCTGCCTTGCCGGTCCATTCACCTGTATCTGGTTCGATAAAGTCTTACGTACTTTTTCTTAGGATTGATAAGCGGGTACATGTATTAAATTAAAAGCATTTTTTTGGCTCTAGGGTGGTGAAATATGCGGAAGCAATTTTAGATAATTTATGTCCGTTTTTAAATATGTTTGGGTGTCCTTAGGTATGCTTAAATTTCTGTTCGAGTGTGTTTTTTAAATCCACTGTGCTATAAATTGGACGGAGTGGTCAACGCCAGGGACATGTCCTTAGATTATGTGTGCGAATGCATTGATTAATATTCTTTTTTCTTTTCTTTTTTTTTCTGTTGACGTTTCGTATGTTTCGACATCCCAGTCGGCTGGGCTTTAAACAACAATAACAATAACAATAGGCCAGACAATGTTTCGGGCTGGGGCTGAACACGTGGTATCAGATCTTGTGTCCATGGCTCTATCAAAAAAACAACCATCCAGCAATTCATAATAATAAAAAATAAATAAATAAGAAACTGACAGATTAAACTTTTTACAAATTTTTCCAATACTCAAAGCCTGATACCTAACTGCCCCAGACAGCTAGCGTCCTTGATATACAAACTAAGGCTTAACTCTTGGAAAATAAAATATACACAGAATGTATGTATTTGTTCAAAAGCATTATCTGTCCACCATCTGCTCTTTGAATGTCCTATCTTACTTACGATATATAGAAATAACAATCTCGATTTTTCTTATACTGACTCTAGAGATATCCTTTACAACAAAAATAATGGTATCATTTCGGTAGTCCAGCTGATTCTCAGATCCCCTGTTGGCAGATTGTTATGAAGAGTTAATTAATTGTTGTCTGTTATTAATTGACACTGTTAACTTAATGTTCTGATTTTTTTTCTCCCTCTCCCAGTGTGTGTGTGTGTGTGTGTGTGTGTGTGTGTGTGTGTGTGTGTGTGTGTGTGTGTGTGTGTGTGTGTGTGTGTGTGTGTGTGTGTGTGTGTGTGTGTGTGTGTGTGTGTGTGTGTGTGTGTGTGTGTGTCTAAAATCACTATTGTGAACAGACATTAAATAAAGATTCCATACAGATTAAAGATGAAAAGAAAATTTTTGCTCAAGGAAGATTTGGCCTACGAACACTTGTGACTTGTCATAGAGAATTATCTACAGCGGCAAGAGAGTTTGCGCTGGCTGGCATAGTTACAATCTGGCAGCACTCTTTTGGCTGTGTTTACCTCTGACAGAATATTTTTGGCTCTATTTATGTCTGACTATATTACGTTGTTGTCTTTGTGTATGTTATGAAGGATGGGACAGACGGTGGTTAAGCACCGTCAGGCGTGGTTGCCAAACAGATGAGTAGCTAGAACTGTGCTCTTACTTGAACACAACACACTTGTCCTACCCACCTGTAGCTGGGTACCTGTTCCTCTTTGATGACGGGTAAGATAAGATCGCGAAGGCGATGAGCCACCTTCATATTTTTAAGAGAAGATGAGGTCTGGTCTCTCAGCACTTTACTCACAGGTGATGAGAAAACCCTGAAATTTTTTTTTTCTCTATTCTCTCAACGCTTCTCTCTCAGGTGATGATAAAACCCTGAAATTATGCCACATTGAATACTTTTTGGGCTCCGTGTATGTTTAAAAAAACATATTTTTGACTTTCTGCATCTCTGTAGGCATGTGATTGGCTCTGTTTATGTGTAATGTTACATCTTTTTGCTCTGTGTACGTGTAATATTACACTTTTTGCTCTGTGAATGTGTCATGTTACACTTTTGGCTCTGTGAATGTGTCATGTTACACTTTTGGCTCTGTGAATATGTAATGTTACACTTTTGGCTCTGTGAATATGTAACGTTACACTTTTGGCTTTTGGTGCGTCATGTTACACTTCGGCTCTGTGAATGTGTCATATTACGCTTTTGGCTCTGTGAATGTGTCATGTTACACTTTTTGCTCTGTGAATATGTCATGTTACATTTTTGGCTCCTTGAATGCGTAATGTTACACTTTTGGCTCTGTGAATGCGTAATGTTACACTTTTTGGCTTTTCATATGTGTGATGTTACACTCTTGGCTCTTTGAATGTGTTATCCTTTTTAGTTCTGCTTATGTTGAATGTTACGCCTGTGACTGTTTTTGTTTGTTTGTTTGTTTGTTTTGTTTTGTTTTGTTTTGTTTTGTTTTGTTAAACGTTTGGTTTTGTTTATGTGCAATGCTATACGCTTGTCTCTGTTTATGTGTACATGTACTGTTATGCTTTGGCTCTCTTTATGAGTAATGTTACATACATTCAGCTGTGTTTATGTGTACTGTTGTACGTTTGGCTCTGCGGAATAACATCTTCCTCCAGGGCTGGGTTTGCATCACACACCATGAAGACCCAATAAAGATCAGTATGCCTACTTATCTGTGGGATCGCCGGAAAAATGCATCATAGATATAGATAAAGATAGATACAGATATATAGATATTGATACAGATTTAGAGATATAGACAGATATAGATATATAGATAGATATAGATATATAGATAGATATAGATAGACATAGATGTATGGATATAGATACAGATATAGATATATAGATACATATATACTCGTAGATATACATATGGGGATACAAAAATAGATACAGATATAGATATACAAAATATATAGGTAGCAAGATGTATAGATAGATAGATAGATAGATAGATAGATAGATAGATAGATAGATAGATCGATAGATCGATAGATAGATCGATAGATCGACAGATAGATAGATAGATAGGTAGGTAGATAGATAGATAGATAGATAGATAGGTAGATAGATAGATAGACAGACAGATAGATGTGTGTGTGTGTGTGTGTGTGTGTGTGTGTGTGTGTGTGTGTGTGTGTGTGTGTGTGTGTGTGTGTGTGTGTGTGTGTGTGTGCGTGCATGTGTATAATCATGCATATATGTGTTCGTATATCACATACATTTTTTCGTTTTGTTTTATTGTTTTTGGCTGACGTTAGGTCTTTGGCTCTGTTTCTGTTCATATTTTTTGTTTTGTTTTGTTTTGTTTTGTTTTGTTTTGTTTTGTTTTTGTTTTTCCCGGTATACTCATTGTGCTTTCGTGGGAAGAATTGGGCACCGGAGTGGTAATACCAAACCATCAGCATGCTTTGGTAGTCTTGGTATTTCCAGTTTGGAGTTGTGTCAAGACTGTGGAATGTCTTTTTGTTTTGTTAATACACTCCAGCCTGGCTGTGAGTGGATGATTAGGTCTGTGTGTATATATGTGTTAGTGTGGGCTTTTGTGTGTACGTGTACGTGTATGTGTATGTGTATGTGTGTGCACGCTTATGTGTGTTTGAGTTTCTGTGTGTGTTTGTTGTTTGTGGGTGTGCGTTTTTGTTTGTTTGTTTGTTTGTCTGGTCCTGTTTCTGGTACTTTTTCTGGTCCTGTTTCTGTTTCTGGTACTCTTTCTGGTCCTGTTTCTGTTTCTGGTACTCTTTCTGGTCCTGTTTTCTGTTTCTTATACTCTTTCTGGTCCTGTTTCTGTTTCTGGTACTCCTTCTGGTCCTTTTCTGTTTCTGTTTCTGGTACTTTTTCTGGTCCTGTTTCTGTTTCTGTTTCTGGTCCTGTTTCTGTTTCTGGTACTCTTTCTGGTCCTGTTTCTGTTTCTGGTACTCTTTCTGGTCCTGTTTCTGTTTCTCTTTCTGGTACTGTTTCTGTTTCTAGTACTGGTCCTGTTTCTGTTTCTGTTTCTGGTCCTGTTTCTGTTTCTGGTACTCTTTCTGGTCCTGTTTTCTGTTTCTGGTACTCCTTCTGGTCCTGTTTCTGTTTCTGGTACTCTTTCTGGTCCTGTTTCTGTTTCTGGTACTCTTTCTGGTCCTGTTTCTGTATCTGGTACTCCTTCTGGTCCTGTTTCTGTTTCTGGTACTCCTGGTCCTGTTTCTGTTTCTGGTCCTGGTCCTGGTTCTGTTGTTCTGTTTCTGGTCCTGGTCCTGTTTCTGTTTCTGGTACTCTTTCTGGTCCTGTTTCTGTTTCTGTTATCTGGTCCTGTTTCTGGTACTCTTTCTGGTCCTGTTTCTGTTTCTGGTACTCTTTCTGCTCCTGGTCCTGGTCCTGTTTCTGTTTCTAGTACTCTTTCTGGTCCTGTTTCTGTTTCTGGTACTCTTTCTGGTCCTGTTTCTGTTTCTGGTACTCTTTCTGCTCCTGTCCTGGTCCTGTTTCTGTTTCTGGTCCTGGTCCTGTTTCTGTTTCTGGTACTCTTTCTGGTCCTGTTTCTGTTTCTGGTACTCTTTCTGGTCCTGTTTCTGTTTCTGGTACTCTTTCTGGTTCTGGTTCTGTTTCTGGTACTCTTTCTGGTCCTGTTTCTGTTTCTGGTACTCTTTCAGGTCCTGGTCCTGTTTCTGTTTCTGTTTCTGGTCCTGGTCCTGTTTCTGTTTCTGGTACTCTTTCTGGTCTTGTTTCTGTTTCTGGTATTCTTTCTGGTCCTGGTCCTGTTTCTGTTTCTGGTCCTGTTTCTGTTTCTGGTCCTGTTTCTGTTTCTGTTACTCCTTCCTGGTCCTGTTTCTGTTTCTGGTCCTGTCCTGTTTCTGTTTCTGGTCCTGTTTCTGTTTCTGTTTCTGGCTATTCTTTCTGGTCCTGTTTCTGTTTCTGATTTCTTTTCTGGTCCTGTTTCTGTTTCTGGTACTCTTTCTGGTCCTGTTTCTGTTTCTGTTGTTTCTTTCTGGTCCTGTTTCTGTTTTCTGGTACTTCTCTTCTGGTCCTGTTTCTGTTTCTGGTATTCTTTCTGGTCCTTTTCTGTTTCTTCTGGTATTCTGTTCTGTCTGTTTCTGTTTCTGGTACGCTTTCTGTCCTGGTCCTGGTCCTGTTTCTGTTTCTGGTACTCTTTCTGCTCCTGGTCCTGTCTGTTTCTGATCCTGGTCCTGTTTCTGTTTCTGTTTCTGGTACTCTTTCTGGTCCTGTTTCTGTTTCTAGTATCTTTCTGGTCCTGTTTCTGTTTCTGGTACCCTTTCTGGTTCTGGTTCTGTTTCTGGTACTCTTTCTGGTCCTGTTTCTGTTTCTGGTACTCTTTCTGGTCCTGGTCCTGTTTCTGTTTCTGGTCCTGGTCCTGTTTCTGTTTCTGGTACTCTTTCTGGTCCTGTTTCTGTTTCTGTATTCTTTCTGGTCCTGGTCCTGTTTCTGTTCTTTCTGTTTCTGGTCCTGGTCCTGTTTCTCTTTCTGTTTCTGGTCCTGGTCCTGTTTCTGTTACTCCTTTCTGGTCCTGTTTCTGTTTCTGTCTGGTCCTGATTTCTGTTTCTGGTCCTGGTCCTGGTCCTGTTTCTGGTCCTGTTTCTGTTTCTGGTCCTGTTTCTGTTCCTGGTCCTGTTTCTGTTTCTGTCCTTTTCTGTTTCTGTTTCTGGTCCTGTTCTGTTTCTGTTTCTGGTCCTGTTTCTGGTCCTGTTTCTGTTTCTGTTTTCTGTCTCTGTTTCTGTTTCTGGTCCTTTGTCTGTTTCTGTTTCTGTTTCTGTTCTGTTTCTGTTTCTGTTCTGTTTCTGGTCCTGTTTCTGTTTCTGTTTTCTGGTCCTGTTTCTGTTTCTGTTTTCTGGTCCTGGTCCTGTTTCTGTCCTTTCTGTTTCTGTTTCTGGTCCTGTTTCTGTTTCTGTTCTGGTCCTGTTTCTGTTTCTGTTTCTGGTCCTTTTCTGTTTCTGGTCCTGTTTCTGGTCCTGGTTCTGTTTCTGTTTCTGGTTCTGGTTCCTGTTTTCTGTTTCTGGTCCTGGTCCTGTCCTGTCTTTTCTGTATTCCTCTGGTCCTGGTCCTGTTTCTGTTCTGGTACTCAATTTCCGGTCCTGTTTCTGTTTCTGGTACTCTTTCTGGTCCTGTTTCTGTTTCTGGTACTCTTCTGGTCCTGGTCCTGTTTCTGTTTCTGGTCCTGTTTCTGTTACTCTTTCTGGTCCTGTTTCTGTTTCTGGTACTCTTTCTGGTCCTGTTTCTGGTACTCTTTCTGATCCTGGTCCTGTTTCTGGTACTCTTTCTGGTCCTGTTTCTGTTTCTGGTCCTGGTCCTGTTTCTGTTTCTGGTCCTGTTTCTGGTTTTGTTTCTGTTCTGTTCGTTCTGTTTTCTATCTATTCTTTTATTTTTTTCGCACTATGTGACCCCTCAATGGCATTGATCCCACGCCGCTCATTCCAACACCACAACACACCAGTAACCTCAAACTCATTCCGTCGAAGTCCCAGTGCCAGAAAGCCCACAACAGCCGACAGTGTCGAACCTCCGTGGAGTCACCCACCAAAGGAAACCCAGCCCTACCACAGCGTCATTTCGGTGGAGGCGAACAGTGCCTGATCTGATCCAACTTACTACAGACACTGCTTAGTTATGCTCCCCGTACTAACGACAGGAATTCTTCAATCACGGAGCCAGACGGAGTGAGGGACCTCCAGGTTATGAGACCACCAAAATGGCCCTCCAATGACAGCCACCATGAACCACTAATTTTCAGGACCCCAGTTTGAATTCACCTCAGACATGGAAGCGGCAGAGGTAATCGAAACTGAGGTCACCACGAGATCAAAGCATGAAGGCCCACAGAATCTGGAAGTTAACAAGTTAACAAGATGTTAATAAGAAACACCACGGAGGTGCGGATGGGACCTGGAGCACCAATACCTCGCCACTCTCGGGACACTCACCTCCCAAGCTTCCGACGCCAATCGACA
>JAPXFY010000018.1:68678624-68683624 GCA_030674185.1 Monoplex corrugatus
GTCAAAACATAAAGAAACCGGAGAATTTGAGGGATTTTTAAAGATGAGCTTGTGAATTGAAGAAACAGATGTAATTTAAACACTTGCAACTTTGCCAACTGCACCAGTGTCTACCTGTATTATTAGAGACGTAACGATGGTGAGGTGGAGGAGGAAGCGGAAGAGGGACACACACACACACACACACACACACACACACACACACACACACACACACACACACACACACACACACACACAACACACACAAGAAACTCCATCTACATGGTCAGGCTTATGCTGACTGTTAGAGCAATCATATTCTGTGATGTAGTGTTTTCTTCTCACTGGATGAATGGAGTATGGGATAGGGGACTGTATAGCGAGAAGATGACAAGCATTCTTACCAACAAATGCCTATCAATTAACATCAGAAAGAGAGTCCTTGAATGTTATATAGAACCAATACTGTTGTACGGATGCGAGGCGTGGACAGTCAGCAAGCAAAGCCAGAGCAGGATCGAGGCAGCCGAGATGCCTTTTCTCAGAAGAATGTTGAGAGTTCCATGGACAGCAAAGAAAACAAACGAGACAGTCTTGATGGAGGCAGACACAAGTAGATCACTCATAAGGAAGATTAGGAAAAGACAGGCAACATTTATAGGCCATTTTATGAGGAAGGGGGATTTGGAGCACCTGGTCACAATGGGAAAGCTGGAGGGAAAGAGAGCACCAGGTAGACCCAGGGAGAGAATGCTGGACGGACTTGCAGAGTGGCTGGGGATGAGGAGGATGGGGGATATGCTGGGGGCAACGAGAGATAGAGATGGTTGGAAGTCCATGGTCGTCAACGCCATGCGGCAGGGCACCTGATGATGATGATGATGATATTTAGTTAACAAATACTTTTCACACATCATCCGTTTTGTCATCAGCATCTGTCATAAACAGTTTAGGACACAGAGAGAGAGAGAGACAGAGACAGAGACAGAGACAGAGACAGACAGACAGACAGAGAGGCAGAGAGAGACGAGAAAGACAGACAGAGAGAGGCGGAGGGGAAGGGTGTCAAACAGAGGCATGAGAGTGAAAAGAGGGACAGAAAATGCGAAAATGGAATAGTCGGTCAAAGAAGTCAATTATGAACTGTAAAGCACCAGTTTTATTAACCAACGCCAAACCCTCCACAACCCTACAGTTTCTAAAGGTCAAGGCCAAGGTCGAGGTCACTCTCACGTGCAAACAAAAAGGGGTCACGGAGAAAGAGACACGGTGCGAAGGCTGTGCAGTTCTCGCAACAACAGTTAATTAAGTGTCACAACGGCACAGACACACGCTGTAGATTGCTGGGTGCAGAAACATAATGAAAATGCCTAACACACTGCCTTACTGTCTTTTATTCAAAATGAAGAGTGCTGTATGCAGAAATATGACAGAAAGCGATCATGCATTGTTGTACAATATTTATGGGGAAGGAAAGATTATTGTATGCAGAAACATAATGAAAAGGAATTGTTTTACAAGCCTTTATTACTGTCGCTTTTACATTCATTTCCTTCAGTATTAACGTGAATGGTGGGACCAGTCTACAGACAACTGCTTGAATTAGTTGACTATCATAAAAGTTAGATCCACAGAAACATTGGAATATTCAATTCAGTCAACAAGAACTATGATTATACAAGTAAACCAGAACCAAAAACATCGGGGGGAAAAACGAAAACATGCATTTAACTGAAAATGCACTTAACGGTCACACATTTTCAACAAAATGGCCTTTGTCACGTGGGGGGAAAAATGGGACAAAAAAGGAACAATATTACTAAGTTTCAGGTAACAAGATGCACTGAAATGAAATCTGCTCTGTTTATCCTGATAAACCACACCATTTGCTCCCAGAATTTTACGTGTTTTTAAATTATTGAAAGGCTGTACACTTTCTTGTTGATTTAGTCCAAAGAATATACCTGTATCGTATCTCAACTCGGGAAGTTCATGCGATTTATAACTATTGTTGAAGAACTGACTGAGATGATCGCACAAACGGTCGCTGTTGGTAGGAAGTGCGTCTCTCGATTTACTGCGCATGTCCGACCTTTCCACTCAGACGTCAACTCATAAATATTCATACGTTAGGAATGGCGAGATTCCGGTAAGTTATCGCCACAATACCTTTCTTCTACGGTTTAGATCATGTGGCTAATTTACATTCTGATGCTGAGAATGTCATATGCATCAAGGCACTGAACTTGGAGAGAGAGAGAGAGAGAGAGAGCTAGAGAACCTCCTATCTATAATGAGGAATGGTTTTATATCAGAGCGTCTCCTAAGTGCCACATTGTTATACCATACTGCTAATTTGTAATGTCAGGATATGTTTATTTCGTTCGTGCCACAGCACACAGGTAAGCCTACAAAATACATTATAAAGCTGTCTTTAATCACACACACACACACACACACACACACACACACACACACACACACACACACACACATACGCGCGCGCGTGTTCACACACACACACGTGCGCACGCGCACACACACACACACACACACACACAGAGGTAAACCTACAAATACATTATATAGCTGTCTTTAATCACACACACACACACACACACACACACACACACACACACACACACACACACACACACACACACACACACACACACACACACACACACACAAGAAACTCCGTCTACATGGTCAGGTTTATGCTGATTGTTAGCGCAATCATATTCTGCGATGCCAGAGTTTTCTTCTGACTGACCTGCCATACACCACCATTGCCCCAACACACAAACACGTCTGAGAATCACAGCGAATCATAAGTCAAGAACAATCCAACCAACCAGTGAACCATCAATCTTCTTTCAGCTTGTCAGATGAAACACAAGAAATATCAGCAGAACGTTTCTTTCTTCTGCTCTTCTTCCACTTTCGCAACTCCGTTGCGGGTTCTCTTACAGCAGTTCCAACATAACAGAACAAACCGTTTGAACGTGCCAACAGTGTGGCTGATGACCGTGACAGTTTCTTTAATTAAACACACTCGTGTGTCGTCTGCCGGAAGTGTCCATGTAGTAACGCGAGAACAATGAGCGCATGCGCACTTAGTTTTCTGTTGTGTCTTGTCGTCTGCCGGAAGTGTCCATGTAGAAACAAGAGAACAGTCAGCGCATGCGCACTTGGTTTTCTTTTGATCTACTATCTTCAAAAACAGCATTCAAGAAGATGACAAGCATTCTTACCAACAAATGCCTATCAATTAACATCAGGAAGAGAGTTCTTGAATGTTATATAGAACCAATACTATTGTACGGATGCAAGGCGTGGACAGTCAACAAACAAAGCCAGAACAAGATTGAGGCAGCCGACATGTGGTTTCTAAGAAGAATGTTGAGGGTTCTATGGACAGCAAAGAAAACAAACGAGACAGTCTTGATGGAGGCAGACACAAGTAGATCACTCATAAGGAAGATTAGGAAAAGACAGGCAACATTTATAGGCCATTTTATGAGGAAGGGGGATTTGGAGCACCTGGTCACAACGGGAAAGCTGGAGGGAAAGAGAGCACCGGGTAGACCCAGGGAGAAAATGCTGGACGGACTTGCAGAGTGGCTGGGGACGGGGAGGCTGGGGGAGATGCTGGGGGCAACGAGTGATAGAGTCAGATGGAAGTCCATGATCGCCAACGCCATGCGACAGGGCACCTGATGATGATGATGATCTTCAAAAAATTGACCGACAAGCGCGATAGTCAAGTAATGAAACGTCAAACTTCCAATCGGAAAATCTAGGTATGATCCTGTTTGGCTACCACCCCAGCCTGGTGGATGAAGGGCAGAGTTGTTTTCTGAATTTCCAGGTCAATCAGGTGCAGCCTCCTATAGTGTAACCCCTTTCGTGTGTATATGCACGCAGAACATCAAATACACACGTTAAAGATCCTAATGTCATGTCAATGTCTGATGGTTGATAGAAACATGGAAACAGTATGCATTCCGACCAAAAACGGACAATGCAGACTGTGCACCAAAACACCACCTTTACAGCGTGAGCGAAACAACATACACACACGTATCCAAGCAAAAATCGGAACACTGAAAAAAAAAAAATCTTTTCAAAATTCGACTACCAGAAAACAGCAAATCCGAACCACCTGCCAGTACACAAAATTCGTTTCTTAGTATCTTAAATTGACGTAACAGAACGCCACTGCTCTGAAACGTTCTGCCGCAACACCAAAAGAGACGTACCCAATAACATGCTCTCATGAAAGGTCAGACTATGGGGTGGGGGGGGGGGGTGTCGCCGGTCAGTGAGCTATCGCGGAACCCAGTTAAGAGCCCTAATTAATCTGGCGAGTTAATGAGACGGCGTCACTGCGGCCACCGACAGAAAAAAAGAACGGTCCAACAGTTCACAGATCAAGGTTGGTCTCTTGTTCTTTTGATCCTCCCATCCACTCCACTTCATCGTTAGAGCCCATGATGACGCATAGTGAGAGATGATACGGGCAAAAGGGCACTCTGGATCGTTTGTTCAGGCTTCAATGAACTGGGGAGTAGGCCTACAGTAAGCTGGTTTGTTGGTTTTTCCAGCCCTCCAAAGATGCGTGTGAATCTTTCTAGTCTTTAAGAAATCTTTTTCACCAAAAGTATGTTAGATTAGATGTGCTCTGCGGTCTTTGGAAACCAGGATCTTGGTTCTTAGTTTTAATTAAAACGAAGCTGGTGGTTTTACTGCACAAGGAACTGAATTGACCATTTTTGTCTGCTTCCGCTGCTTGCTGCTGAATTGCTTGATTCATAGTGACAGTTGAAGGTGTGTTCAGTTTCCACTGCGTCAGTGTTTGATATGGTGAAGATCAAAGGATGGAGAGGATTGAGAAGAGCAATCTGCATCTGTCTGTCTCTCCCTCCCCCCCCTCTCTCTCTCTCTCTCTCTCTCTCTCTCTCTCTCTCGTTCTCTCCCTCCCTGTCTGTCTGTCTTTATCTCTCTTTTTTCCCTTT
>JAPXFY010000018.1:68688624-68746124 GCA_030674185.1 Monoplex corrugatus
GCTTAATTCCGCTCTGGATTAGAGGAGTGTGCGAATACCAACGGCAAGCAGTTTGAGTATCTGAGGGATTAAGGCTGTGCTTGTTATTACGTTACATGTATATGCAATATTCATTTGTTTGTATAATAAATGCAATGAGCATTGTACGTGGTTTTTTTTCATAACTGTATACCTACTTTTGCACACACACACCCCACCCCCGTATATACATATGTATAAAATGTATAAGAAATGTTAAAGAAAAGTGCCTGCCCTAACAAACCAGACGCCTGGGAAAGCAGAGGTTCGATACCAGACAGGTAACATTTTCTCCCCACTCCACAAGACTTTAACCCTTTGACTCCCGCACCCTGTCTACCGGCATGCTACATTGCCAAGCATGCTAGCAAAGCAAAAACTTAACCCTTTGATTCCCTTACCCTATCCACCAGCCTCCTGCAGGAAGCTGGTGGATAGGGTAAGGGAATCAAAGGGTTAAGTTTTTGCAGTTGGTGGATAGTGTGCGGGAGTCAAAGAGTTAAGCAGTTATCTGGGTGCTAATAATTCGAATGAGATGATAGATCCAGGTCCTATGCGTAGTATGCACTTAGTGCACGTAAACACTCCACTTTCATAGGTAAATAAAAATACATGCAGACAGGAAAAATAGAAGTGGCGCCGTACTATGGCGTCGAGAATTCCTCGGGGATAGCGACCCGTATTTTACGTGAAAATATTCCAAGGTGGACAAAATCTAATCTTATCTTTTGATACTGAAGTCACTCAGCTTTCTATTCCCTTGTGACTGAGACCTGATCAAAGTAACTTGTAATCGATTCATTTCTTCTATTCGTTTTTTGTTGTTGTTGTTGGTTGGGTTTTTTTGGGTTTTTTTTGGGGGGGTTGTTATTGTTGTTTTGTTTGTTTTGTAAAGTTACGTCTTAGTCTATCGGTCTGTCTGCATGCCTGTCTGTCTGAAAGCTTCAGCAGCGCATTATCATTGACAAGAGCATGAACTAGTTTGGCTCTAATCGATGGCTAACCAACTAACTAGTCTGCCACCACCCTCTCTACCCAGTGTCGTTTGTCTTTTCAAAACTTATCTGCTTTTGATAATCTCCACTTCCCCCTCCCCTCTTTTCTTATTTTTTGTTTAACTTTTTTTTTTTTAGTTTTAAACTTGTTATGGTTTAGATTGGTTAATCCATGGAACCCAGCGATGGCAAGCCGCTGAAGGCACCCACCCAAATAAGACTCTGCAATGCTGCCAGGTCACTATGGAGGAGATCAACAGTGCCTGTGCTGACGTCTTGCGGATTTTGTGTCTGTGCACATTACACATGAATTGTTTCCACGCATGTTTTAGCTGTACATTTCAGTGCATGTTGTGTTTTTCTGCCTCCTGCTGTGCCAGTCCGACACCACTTTTCGTCTTCTGCTTCTTCGTCTCCTCCACTCCTCTGCCGTCTTCGCCTTCGCCTTCTGTCCCGCCGGTGCCGCCTTCGCCTTCTGTCCCGCCGGTGCCGCTTTCGTCTTCTGTCCCGCCGGCGCTGCCCTCATCTTCTGTCCCGCTGGTGCTGCCTTTGTCTTCTGTCCCACTGGTGCCGCCTTCGTCTTCTGTCCTGCGGATGCCTCCTTCGTCTTCTGTCCCGTCGTTGCTGCCTTCATCTTCTGCCCCGCTGGTGTCGCCTTCGTCTTCTGTCCCGTCGGTGCTGCCTTCGTCTCCACCTCGGCCGCCGCATTGTGATAAACTAAAACTATGCCTTTTTAACGCTCAGTCAACATGCACTGATGGCAAAGCCGATGTCATTGCTGACTTTATCGCAGATGAGCATGTTGACATTGCTTTTATCACCGAAACATGGCTTAACCCCCTTGGTCATGAACCTATACATGCGAGTCTCACTCCGAGTGGTTACAGGCTTGCTTCTTTCCATCGCTCATCCCGAGGTGGTGGTATCGCCATCCTCTACAACGACTCACTCCATTCCCGCCTGACTTTCTCGCAGTCTCTGCCTTTCTCCCATCCTTCCAATCCACCCCTCACCCCATCACCTTCTCCTGTGTCTATCAACCTCCACCTAGCTCTGCCAACAAGCTCACTACATCCATGTTTCTCTCTGACTTTGATCAACTTCTTGATTACTACTGCCTCTTACCTGGAAATCTCATCATTCTAGGTGACATCAGTGTCCACTATGACAACACTCACCGTTATGACACAAGACATATCATCAACTCTCTGTCCAATCACAATATGACTCAACACATTTCTGAACCAACCCATCAAAGGGGTCACATTCTTGATTGGATCATTTCTCGTGATCACCACAATTCAGCTACTGACAACTGCTTAGTTCTTTCTACCCATCTAACTTCAGCCCTTCCATCTGACCACTCTGCAATTCTCTGTTCTCTTGACATTCCTCCTCCTTCCCGTACCATGCGCACAGTGACTCGACGCAATCTCAAATCTATCGACCTCTCCACATTTTCATCTGATGCCTTCCGTCTCCTTTCTGAAAAGTCACATAACCTTGCCGATGAATTCTATACTACTCTCCACCATCTTCTGGACACTCATGCTCCAGCCACAACCCGTCTTTTACCTGACCGCCCCCCTACCCCATGGCTCACTCATGAGATTGCCTGTGCAAAACGTGCCCGCCGCAGGGCAGAGCGCCGCTGGCGCAAATCCAAACTCACTGTACATAGGCAACTTTTCCAAGCCTCTAAAACAAAAATATCCACCCTCATTGCATCTGCAAAAACAAGCTATTTCCAAACCAAAATCCTGAATGCCTCTTCTTCAAAAGAACTCTTTACAACCATGAACCATCTCCTTGGCACACGAAAAGATTTACCTCTCCCAACAAAACACATAAATGAAGAACTCCCATCTGTATTCTCCAAGTATTTCACCACCAAAATACAAACTCTTCGTGACAGGCTTGACAGGACACCCTGTCAACCATGCCCACCTGACCCTTCCTTCTCTGGCACACCTCTTACTACTTTTACCCCAGTCTCACAAGAAGAAATTCTCAACACAATCAGATCCATGTCGTTCAAAACCTGCGAACTGGATCCTCTTCCAGGTTCTCTCTACTCTGACTGTCTCCCTACGCTCCTCCCATTCATCACTGACATCATCAACACTTCTCTCCAAACTGGAACTTCCCAGATTCTTTCAAGTCTGCTATTGTTCACCCTCTCCTCAAGAAATACAATTTAGACCCAAATGAACTGAAAAATTACCGGCCTATCTCTAATCTCTCTTTCTTGTCAAAACTGCTTGAAAAAGTTGTCCTCAACCAACTGAACTCTCACCTGTCTGCCAACAATCTCCTCAATCCTTTTCAGTCAGCCTACCGCCAGTGCCATAGCACTGAAACTGCCTTGCTACACATTCTCAACAATCTCCTCCTTGCAACTGATACTGGCAAAGTCTCTCTCCTCACACTCCTTGATCTGTCTGCAGCCTTTGATACCATTCATCATGGTATTCTCCTTTCTAGACTTCATCATACTTTTGGCATCTCTGACATTGCTCTCTCCTGGTTCACTTCATATCTATCAAACAGAAAACAAACTGTTCTCATCAATGGCACTTATTCTCAACCTGCATACCTGACCTGTGGTGTTCCACAAGGATCTGTCCTTGGCCCTGTTCTTTTCACTCTTTACACCTGCCCCCTGTCCACCATCATCAACTCCCACTCTATAAAACACCACTTCTATGCTGACACCCAACTTCAAGACAGTGACTCACCTGACAATATACAGCGCCTCCTGACTCGCACCACTGAGTGTTACTCGGACATTAAAAATTGGATGACATACAACAAACTTCAGCTAAATGATGACAAGACAGAAGCTATTCTCATTGGCACCCGTCAGAAACTTGCTCAGCTGCCTCCTCTTTCTCTCCCATTATGTAACACATCAGTCCCAATTTCTGATTCAGCTAAAAACCTTGGTGTCTGCATTGACTCTACCCTCTCCATGAACAACTTTGTTTCTCAAACTGCCAGATCTTGCTACTATCACCTCCATCGTATAAGCCTGATCAGGAAGTCTCTCTGTGGAAACAACTGCAAAACTCGTTCTCTCCTTCATAATGTCTCGCATTGACTATTCCAAATTCACTCCTGTCCGGTCTTCCTGCCTCCACCACTCACATCCTACAGCGCATTCAAAACAATGCTGCACGCCTTGTACTCAAAAAGAAAAAAGCTGACCACATATCTCCTCTCCTGGCACAACTTCACTGGCTCCCTGTGTCAAAGCGCATACAGTACAAACTAGACACCATGTGCTACAAAAGCCTCAATAACGCAGCCCCCGATTACCTGTCAAGCCTACTTGAGATCTATGTTCCCTCACGTACCCTCCGCTCTGCCTCCGATCCTCTGACTTTCCGCTTTCCACGCACTAAGCTCAATACCTATGGTCCATGAGCCTTCTCTGTTTCTGGTCCGCTCTCCTGGAACAAACTTCCTCTCTCAGTCCGTCAGCAACCTACTTTTGTCTCCTTCAAGTCCGCTCTCAAAACTCACCTTTTCTCCTCTGCATAAAATCCTGACCTCACTCAACCCCCTCTGCAGCCTGTCTCCACTCGGAGGGGAATCACATTGCAATATATAATTGTATATAATATGCTCTCTATAATTTTCCATTGTTTTTATTCTTTCTCCCCATTTACAGCCGTGTGCGTGTGTGTGTGTGTGTGCGCGCGCGCGTGTGTGTGCGTGCGTGTGTGTGCGTGCGTGTGTGTGTCTGTTTCAGCGCTTAGATTTGACTTTATCAAGATTTTGCGCTATATAAATATTGTAATTATTATTATTATTTTAACTTAAAGCGTGTTGATTAATTGCAGACTATTTAATGCATGAGGATAGCTATGCATGTAATTTTTTTTTAATTCATTATGTACAATTTTGCATGTTTAACTTTCAGTCACCAAACTGATTTGTACGCAGATTTTTAATGCATTTTAATTAACTGTTGTGCATGCAGATTTCTTTTTATATCTTGGCAACAGGGGGGACAGGCTAACATACTGTTTTGTCGCTTTGACTCTCGTGTCCTGTCCACCTGCATCGGGCATCGCTAACCATGCTAGCAAAGCAAAAACTTAACCCTTTGATTTCCACACATTATCCACCAGCACACATTATCCACCAGCTTCCTGCAGGAGGCCGGTGGAAGGGGTGAGGGAGTCAAAGGGTTAAGCTTTCGCAGTTGGTGGATAGAGTGCGGGAGTTAAAGGATTCAAGTATTCATTCCCAAAAACCCAGGTTAGGCCTGTGCAAGCCGTGTCCTTGTCAAATGGATGAGCTCACTGCACCATCCCATCCAGTTGTGAAGAGTATTTGTCGTTCTTGACGGACAGTGATGATAACGCAGTAGCATCTTCTCAAAGCAGATCTAGAAAAGTCGGGCCTGTTACGTTGTGCTCCTCATCTACCGTCTGGTCAAGTTAACAGGACACCCCTCCCTCATCTTACATCCACCTGCCTTATTTGCTTTGTTTTGAATGTATTGAACTGCTTTGCATGCAAATTTGGTTTCAAATTCTATGCATATTAACGGTTTTGCATGTCGTTAATATCCATAACAACTGATTTTCATGGAAAAGTTTAATCCAATGAATGGTTTTGCACTAGTTATTAATGAATGCGCACGTCAGGTTTTGCATGCCAACTGTTGCCTGATGTCAAGCCGAGGCAGGAATCCAGTTGCTCATCCATTTGACAAGGACAGCTCGCTCAGCCAAACCTGGGTTTATGGCAATGAATACTTTATAAACCACTATGTTAGCCTGTACCTCCGGTTGGCATGAAATAAAAGAAATCTATAACACCTCACTTCTGCTCTGATATCATATTTACTCACTAACACATTACAGTGTCATTTTAGTCCTTTTCTCCCACTGGACAAAGCAGCAGGGAAGTTTCAGTCGTTTTCTCCTAATTTTTGTATTTGATGTTTGTTCGTTTGTGATCTTACGTCTACATTTAACAAAGGATAATTGGCCGAAAATTTGCGCCTGTCTTGTCTGGTTGTATTAAATACGCGTTCTGGTTATTTTAGGTTTTCTTTTGTTTTCTTTTTTTTTTTCTTCTTCTGGTTCCTGTTTGCTTGAACGCGGGCAGTCACACTTGTTTTCGATGTCAACTGTTTAGCCGATATCGATGTCAGATTCTTCTTCTTTCATTCGCCGTCTACATGGTCAGGCCACATCTGCCAATGAATGTGGCTATTTTTGCCAGTTTCTGCCGGCTGTCAAGGAGCTTAGTGGTCAGACGAGTTGTATTTAGCCATATCTCCTGTCCCTCCACTTCATGGAGGTGACATGGCTGTGATGTGTGTTCATCTGCAATCCTCTTAACCCTTTGACTCCCGTACCCTATCCACCAACTGCAAAAACTTATATCCTTTTGACTCCCTCGGCCTACCCACCAGCTTCCTGTTGGGATCAGAGGGATACACTTTTGCTTTGTCAGCATGGTTGACAAGGCAAGGATGCTGGTGGACAGCGTTCAGGTGTCAAAGGGTTAATCTCAAGGGCAGGCCGGTGAAGGCGTCAGTTTGAACTTTACAGTTCCTATGGGCGTTGTGGCCCCTCATCAGTACCCCTTGCTGCTCCATGGACAGCCAATGTCAGTGGAGAACGTGACTGTCCCGGCTGAACACCAGGTGACCAGGCTGGCTTCATTCATGTAACTTCGTCCTACACCTAATCCACGTGAATCCCTTTCCTCGACCCACACATAGCTCTCCACTGAACACCATACACTCGTCAACAGATGACAAACCATCCAGTTTTTGTTCTTCAGTTTTTATTAGTTTTGCAAATATCCATACACAAACACTGACAACCTTCTAACACCACAGCGACAATAACCACACCATTACCAAGATGAGTGAGAGAATCAGCGTGGGAAGAAAAAAACAAAAAAAAACAACCAACAGAAAACTCTTCAAAGGAAAGAAATGACAAGGCAAGAACGACAGGGAAAGATAAAGAAAACAAAAGACAATAGCAGATACTAAACTGGATTAAATAAATGAATGAAAGAATGGATGGTTGAATGAATGAACATAAGAAAGACTAAACTGACACAAAAAAACAAACAAACAAAAAACAGACAAGAAAATCAACGAGGAAATAAACAGACAAAAAGAAGCAAAACAAAAATCAAAGAAACCAGAAAGATGAGCGCTGTAAACAGAGAGAGACCCTAAAGGTAGTTTACAGCACACCAGGTGTATCCATCCCCCTGCCCATTAACGTAAGCCCACTGACAACATATTAACGTCTCTACTCACAGCTGGAAGCAATGGAAAAATGGACACAGGAAGAGGCAGTACAGAGAGAAAAGAGAGAGGGCGAGTATGGGACAACAAGCAACAGAGGATAACCGTATGACCCCACACAACATCAAAGATACAACTGTTAAACTCCTGCTCTCATACCCAAACACACAATGATGAACCCTTTCACCTCCTTGCCCTATCCACCTTCACAGCTTCCTGTAGAACAGCGGAGGGAGTGAAAGGGTCAACATCTTGCAAATATATCATAAATGCTTTATAACTCTTTGCTTTATAACACCAAAGAGTTTGTAAAAATACCAACATGCACATCTGAAGAATATACGAAATAAACTTTTTCCCCCAACTCTTTGTGAATATGTTTTTTGTTACCAAACAATGCACTGAACAAACAAATGAAAACAACAATATGAAGAACTGAACAGTTTTATACCTCAAACTTAGTATTTTTAAATATACACACGAGACTCATTTTCTGACCTAAAAGAAAACAATTCAGGTCTGAAAGAAGCAACCATTAGATGTTGGATCTATCTGAACTCTTCATGATTTAGTAGGTTTATACTCTGAAATCAGACAAGAGAAAAGATCCTTAACACTAAACTAGCAACAATCAAAATATAAAAAATCACCTGTATATTATCACACTAATAATCAACCATTTTCACCGAAGTACAAACAAAGGTTGGCCAAATGGAGTAGGTCCATACTCTAAACAATGCTTTTTAACACACACACACACACACACACACACACACACACACACACACACACACACACACAACACACAGTGAAAATTACCAAACTATTGCAAACTATGGTCCTTACAGATTGTATAAATAGAACATCAATATACACAAGGTACAAAGTACTGCTGGCAAGTTAAGAGAAACAAGAATGTACATGTATATTATGTAAATGGGAAATAAAACCAAACACACACATGATGACATGCTGCATTATTTGGTTGTGGTAGCAAACACAGGAGAGTCAAGACTGTCAGGTGCTAATGGAGGGAATGGTGGAAAGATGCAGGGTTATTGCGTTATCAGAAAGATACAAATGTACAAAACGTCAGAAATCCAGATTTCTCCATACTACATACAACACTCCTGACCACTCGTTCAAAACATTCCTAGAGTGGATGCAAAACAAGATTCCGTTTAAAAGACTCAACAAAACACATAACAATCAGGCCACATTAATACTCTCTTCACTCTACAATTTCTTTTGTTGTTGTTGCTGTTTTTCTTTCCCCTTTAAAGAATTTTTGGTTACAGTTACAATTGCAACTTCAGACATTTTTGACAAAACATGAAATCATATCTGTCCAAAATTTTCTACATTTCCGCCCTCAGACAGTCATGAAATCTATGCTATCCCCCATCCTCTCTTAAAATTTTACAGATTCATTATACTCACGATTTCTAAATAGGTCAAACCTGTATATGACCATGATTTCTGAACAGGTTAAACCTATATACGACGATGATTTCTGAATAGGTCAAACCTATATACGACGATTTCTGAATAGGTCAAACCTATATATGAAGATGATTTCTGAATAGATCAAACCTATACAAGACCAAACTTTGTTAACAGTCTATCTACTGAAGCATTTTAGTCACTGACGCACATATCCATCCGCATCTTTTTTCATCTGTTCTGACTTGCCCACTATTGGTGAGCAGTGGAAAGTAGCAGAGTGTTACTCTAAAGGTTAAGAACAAAAAACAGCGTGTGGGATAGGATAAGGCAGTTTGAAGTGGTCAGCTTGGGGCCACAATTAGCGGTGGAGGTGGGGATGGGGGAGGGGGTATAACATCAGTGGTAATTAAACAGTTGGTCATACAATGAATGTTGTGTAATTAGAAATGTGAATACGATAGCAGTTATGTCGGTGACTATATCTGTCAAAGTTTGTGGATCTTCCTTTGAAGAAAATGGAAGTGGTGCAACAGTTTGTTGATGTCTGAGGTCCGGTTCTTAACTGGTCCTCAAGTGCCTAAAATGGCTAAAGTAACTGCAAAAAAACTATTACCAGAGATCATTTGGTTATCAAACTGTAGTCACCTGAAAATGTTCCCTCCATGATCAATAATGCCCCTCCCTTCCTGTTTTCAAAACCCAGTTAGATGCATATGTTTCAGTTAGCCTTCTCCACTCAGTTACTCAAAACTAAATGAAAAGTACAACTGTGACAAGGCTCTTCAAGTCTAGATTTATGTAGTCAAGTTGTACGTTGAAGTAAAAAGCAGCACACCCTCTATGCTCTGTAAACCGGCATTATGTGGCCTAAAGCACACCCTCTTTGCTCTGTAAACCTGGCATCATGTGGCTAAGTTGTACAGTGTGTAGCTGCTCTTGTGGTGGTGGCGGTTGGTGGTGACTGAGATGTGAGTGATGCAATATTTGTCACTTTTCACTTTGTTCTATGTTAACATCATATGGAGCGCTGGAAAGCATTTTGGTACTGTGCACTCTCTAAATTGTGATGATTATTATCATTATTTACTTATTTACAGTTATGAACAGAGATGAAAATTCATGTTTGGTCATACTGGGTGGTTACAATCTGATATCAAGAATTTTAAGAGATGGCAATCAAGGCAAAGGAACGAAAACTAAGCCCTAGTGGATCTCTTAATGATACTCGATATCATCTCTTCTGTTTCTTCGAATACTTGTAAAACATTTTTGGTTAAACTGTTAACAGGATGTCATTTCACCACACTTACTTCCAACCTTTGACAGATATAAGTGTGTATGTGGGGACAGAAAGGGACTGGGGTGTGGTGATGGGAGATGGGGGGTGATGCTTGTATCTGTAACTGTATACCTACATTTTTTACTTCCAGGCTTGAACTTTCATGTTGTAATAGTAAAGACGACTGTATTACAATCGTCGAGTAAGACTAATCGTCGAGTAAGACTAACATTTTTCATGGCGCCTGAGTAATTCAAAGAATTCATCTGGTACTGGAGACCCACCCCTCCCCATTATTTCAGCTGATTTGATAATGTGGAGGCAGAAGTCATGGAATCAAGCAAGATTTTGTTCACATATTGAGATTATGTCCAGGCTTTTGGCACCGGCCATAATCATTTCGGATTCTCGGATTCTTTTCAAACACTGGGCATCTGTGGAGTTGGCGCAAATGAAATATCCAAGAGCTGAAACATCATTTTGAGAAAACTGAACCATTGTTGACATATTCACCAGTGCTGACATACTCACCAAACATCTTCAGATCCCTGTACCAAAAGGTGGCGGTCAAGGTGCTGTATTAGCTCTACATGGTCCATAACAACAAACAGGGCAAGGAAAAAAACACTTCACTGGAATCAACAAGAATGCACTTCCATCACCACCATCTGGTCTGGTCATCACAACTTACATGCCACAACAGTACACAGTTTTGCTTCAAACAACAGGCAAATAAAATATTGGATGTAGTCCTCCTAGATCACATGCTATACACAAATCCACTTGCTCTCAATTGTCACAGTATAAATAAATGTATGTCAATATGAAAAAGAAACATGAACAAATGCATATTTTGTTAAACATGAAATAAACAAACAAAATCACTTTTAATAAACATCTGTAAATCTGCAGAAACATGTATACAGGCATTAGATCAATTTCAAGCTGTAGGAAGTTTTTCAAAGAAAGATTAAATATAAGACCTCATCCACATCATCTGAGATATGGCTCAATGTTTTCAAAGACATTCCATTCTTTTATAATTATTCATTTGCACTTCCGCAGCTGCAGCATAATCAATCAAAATGAATGCCCACTTCTACTTTGATTTTAATTTATAAATACGCTTCAGTGATAACAGTTGGTTCACAACACGTGTTAACTGTAGACATGCTCTTGTCAAGGTGATGAGACATTCTGAAATGGATATTCTCATGTGTGAAGTAATGGTCTGAAACCTACTAAGGTATCATTATACTTCTCTTGCTATTAACAGGCACACATATCTCAATTTGACACGTGACTGAAAGCTACAGAAAATAGGACTGATTTTTCTTCCTTGAACAACACCAGCCAGTCATAACGTTTTGAGATAGAGGATGGGAATACAATAAATCAGATGATGAACATGTCTGACATTTACAACAAAGGACAAATACTGTTACTTTAATGCCACAAGAACAAAATTCTATGCAGCTTGATTTTCTGTTCAGAGGGAATTATATAACATCATGATGAAAAACGGAAACAGTATATATCAACAAGCAAACAATGTTCATGAAAGCGATAACATGTTTGTAAAACATAAACAAAAACAACAACAACAATATGAACAGTGGCAATATCTGACATTCGTATCATCATCACTTTTACAACATGTGACTGAAGAACAAGAATTAACTCATCATCATAATCATGTGCCATAGTTTAAAATAATGAACTAAACACTCTGCAAATGCTGCCTACATTTCAGGTCTTCCAAAAACTTTTTCGTTCAAGTTTCTGTCAAACAGGAGACCCACACAAACATACCTGCACAATACAGTAGTGCTATTCCTCCTCCTCCATGCTATGCCCAAAATTAGTCTTCTCAGTTTCTGTTAACATCCTTTTTCTCTCTCTGCAGTACACATGAAATAGAGATAGCAGAGACAGCAATATAAAAAGACCAGTCTAAATTGATTTCCATGAGGTATGTCTGTTGATTCTGCACCGTTTTTGAATATTTTGTCAACACAGTACAAAAAGATGATGTTGATCTGTACATGTGGACTATCCACCTTGCTCTTTGACTTTTAGCGCCACAAACACTGGTTATCAAGAAACTCCAATCTAAACAGCTGCATTCAATTCTCATTTCCCTCTTCAGTTACCATCATAAGTCAACAGTAATTTCTGTATGAACACAACATAAACAGTTACGTATCAGAACAACCAACGCTGACAAGCAATCCCAAGGTAGATCTGAGCTTCCTAAGCACCCCGTCCCTAAGGCTAAACTCAGAACCCGGATTAACATAACATCTGTACAAGTTGAAATATGCCACAGACGTTCAGCCTTTACAAGTCAAGAACATCTGTACAACTGTGCTATTCAAGTCTTTTATATCTAAGACTCAGTACTTAGAACTGTTATCTGCCGAACACCAACAGTCACTAAAACCATAAAGACCTTGCCAATGCATAAAGTCTTGTGCGCAGACTTATGGCATTAAATAATTAACCTTGTCAGACTGACTTTACCTCCAGGTTTATGCCATTACGATTTACCATGTTTAACTTAGATCCTTTTCCATCACTTAGCAACTGAGGTGTTACTACACATGGAATTTGGAATTGTCTTAAGAAAAATGAAACCTCAATGTCAAAAATACACCTACAAAAATTATGAATGAAACAGTATAGTCGCAAGATTGAAAAAAAAAAAAGTCAACTGCAATTGAAAAAGAGTACATCACGAAATTGCCATTGTGCAAAGGAAACTTCTTGAGTAAAACTTCAAACAGCAAATGTGTGCTTAGCAAGCCTTATCCCTATGACTAGGAACAGCAAACCAAGTCAAACTGTACAACTGTATAAACCAAACCACCACTTTACAAGCAAAAGACAACTGCAGTCTGCACATCTCAGGTTAAAGAATTATCTTTGTCAAACTGAAAAGCCTCATATATTTACTCTTCCACGTGTGTGTGTGGGGGGGGGGTGAGTGTGTGTGTTGTGTGTGAGAGGGGGGAGAGGAGAGGGGGGGAGAGGGGGGAGAGGGGGGAGAGGGAGGGAGGGAGGGAGGGAGAGAGAGAGAGAGAGAGAGAGAGAGAGAGAGAGAGAGAGAGAGAGAGAGAGAGAGAGAGAGAGAGACCTGTCTAGCCAGCAACTCGACAACATCTCACCTTCACAGCAGAAGAGCATCAAGGAGTCATGATTTGGATGCAGCCCTGCACCCTCAGAACATCAGGAGTTAACAGCCAAAACGCTTGGCTGACTGGGTTTCTCCTCTGAGGACCTTCTATTGTCTGCCTCTCCCCAGAGTTTCTTACTACCATTTATAAAAACAGACACATAGATGGATAGATAGATAGACAGACAGATAGATGGATAGACAGACAGACAAACAGATAGATATACAGATATAGATAGATAGATCGATAGATCAATAGATAGATAGATAGATACACACACACATGTAAACCACCTATAACCAAAATAATATTTAGAAGAATTTTCCACACTATTTCAGTCTACATTTTGCATCTCCATTCCCTTGGAACAAAGTACCGTATTCTGAAAGTAATTTGATGGATTTTAATGCAAAGTTAATGCAAACAGGTATGCATAGTTAAAAAGCAGAAAACATGTGTTCTAAACTGTACAACCTGGAAGAGAGACAGAGAGACGGGAGTGTTTGCTTATGTACAAAGTCCACCTCAGTAGCTGTGTTTAGCCCACTCAGTACACAGAGCATTCATGCGTAACAACTGTCACCAGTCCAAAACTGTTTTCCTCCAACATCTTCGACCATGGCTCATCTGAATGTAGTTTACTGTACAGTTTGCCACAAACCTCCTGTGTGTCCAAAACACAACTGTGACTTCTATGGAAACTGCAGAAGAAGAAGGTTTTAAAAACGTTTCTACTATACTCATGACAAATCTCTACAATGATGAAAAACTTCCATAAGATATGCTTTTGGCACAAAAACCAATACTGTGTCATTTAAGAAGGGTAGTCTATAGTAGATATACATTTTTATCCTTCGTTAATCTAAAAGTGAGATTCTGAAGTTTTTTCGTTTTGCAGAATACAGATGGAAATGAACAGCTTTTTTTTTTTTTCAAATAAGTTTTTCATCACAACTTCTGGATTTAGTTATTCGATACTTTTTTACCACAATTTCTGGATTTAGTTATTAGATACATCTCATATCCTATTATCATTCATATTCATAATTTCTTTTCAAATTTCAATGCAAATAACACAAAAGCATAATCTGCCATACCCATCTCACCACATCCCACAGCCCCAATATTATCTGAACCATCCACAAAGATGTCCAAGATCAATCAGTCACTACCAAAGAAATTACTGACTGCTTCAAGATGTTTAAAGGCAATGAATATTAATAGTCTGAGGTCCTGTCCACTCCACATTCCATTCCCAGCAGCTTGAAGTTTAGCTTTCTGAGCTGGAATCTCCAGAGAGGGGGTTGGGCTCTCCGTTCACCTTACAGCGATGGATGATGGCTTGCTCATAAGCTTTCTGCACGGCTTTACGAACATTCGGCTTCTTGTTCTCCATCAACCGACCTTTGTCCACATCCGAGTTGACACCCAGAGGTTGCAATTTCTGACGAGGTAACCACTGCCTGCAACATAAAACAATTTGCTGTTCATATGACTTGATCCATCTCCTCGTGAAATTACTATTCGCCAAACCATTCACTCTTGAGTCTGTACGTCAGTTTAGAGCGTGCAGCAAGTTCCATCCAATCTTTCTGACCTTAACAACTCACCACTTGAACAATATGATGTTTAAGAGCGCTCCAAAAGTAAGTAAGTGTGTGTGTGTGTGTGTGTGTGTGTGTGTGTGTGTTGTGTGTGTGGTGTGTGCGCGCGCGCGTGCGTGCGTGCACGCGCATACTCGTTTATTTCTATTCATAAACCATTCCAACAATCCTGTCTGCAAATGTTTGTAACTGCACCATCAAAAAGAACAAAATTTTGGTCTATAGCAACAACTAATGGGGCAGCCATTAGGAGATTGTTCACTTGGACAATTGCAAATTTACTCCACCCAGATCTGCCAGCAATTATCTGACAGATTTTCTGAACAGGCACAAAACCATATGTGCTCCAAGGTCTTGAAATGGAAGGGGGGGACAATACCTGTGAAAACACTAAGCTGTCGCCACTGGAATGACTGAAGCATTAAGACAGGCAGACAACAGGCCAGTTTTTAGTTTGTGGAGTGGGACTGATCCTCAAACATCAGATCTTGAGTTCATGACTTGTTCAAAGCAACTGGCAGTCACGTAAAAAAAAAAAGGCTCATTCAAAATGGTGAATGACTTACCTACAGATATTCATTTCCTTTGTTATACTAAATAAATTCATAGCGGAGGTTTTACCAGTTGACTGAATACTAGTAACAATGGTGGCACAAATGGCTGAAAAAAAAAAAAAAGGAAGGAAGGAAGGAAAAGTAACACACAGATACACACAAACACAATTTCCCCCCCAAGTGTTTCCTTGTTCTGCTCACGCTTCCCACCTCCACCTTCTCCTCTCTCAACCCTTTCCCTTCACAAAAGAAAACAAAGAAAAGACATCAAAGGGTTGGGACGCAGACTAAACTATCATTCTATTAAAAGCGGACAGGCTAAACAATCCTGCACCTTCAGGTATAGACCAGATCATTCACAGACTGCATTAAATGCACAATTCCCCTCTCCTTACTCGCACTCCCAGACAACACAAAAACTCGAACATATGGAGTACACTTGCATCTCTCTGTCTTTATACATATACATTATTATTTATTTGTCAGCTAACCCATGACCCTAAGCATTCACACAATTACATGTCCAGGAAATTATGGTACTGGAGAATCAAGATTTTTCTTGTTTCAGCTGTAATTCATCAACATAAACCATAATAGACAGAAAATCTGGTTATACTGGATTTCTCTTTTGTGCATAGGCTCATGCCTGTTTTACCATGAGGGACAGACACTGGAATAACAGGTGATTACTACTGTAATGTACCAATGAAAAATGTAGTGCAGATAAATGCTTGAGCACATCCAGACTGAGGCGACAAGTTTTTTTGTAACAGTCAGATTTCTTTAAAATAAAACAACTTTCTGATTTTGCATGCTCCATGGGGGTCCACCAACATTAATTAATCATATTCTGAAGTTTGGAATTTGTTCAACAGGGATTCACACCATTCGTACAATTCTAAATGCACTCTACCTAATCTGCCAGCAGCTAATGTGGCAGACTCTCTGAGCGTGTGCAAAAACCTATGTGCTGGCAAAATCTTGAAATGGAGAATACAGGAGATGGACCTATAAAGCATGAAACTGACACCACCAGAATGATAGAAATATTAAGATAAGCAGCTTGGCCAATTTTTGATACTGCTGGCTGCGATTCTAAAAAAAAAAAAAAAAATAAAAAAAAAGGGTGGCAGGAGGATGGGTGAGAGGGGGGAAGGGAGAGAAAGAAAGAGAGAGAGAGAGAGAGAGAGGGAGAGAGGGAGAGAGAGAGAGAGAAATAGACAAAGACAGACAGGCAGTGCGAGAGAGAGAGAGAGAGAGAGAGAGAGAGAGAGACAGAGACAGAGAGAGAGAGAGAAAGCACCGCCGCACAAGTAGTGAAAAACTTCAAGAAATTGCCAGGCTAAGATACAGGTGCCCACACAAGGGAAACAGTGACTATTCCTACACCGTAAGAGAAACTACTTAGAGTCAGAGCAATGGGCAGACAAGGCCAATTCAAGACTGACTGAAAATCAAGGCCGAAGAGGAAGCTAAGGGGCTACAAATGGCTCACTTGATTAAACCAGACAAGTTGCTACTAATAGCATAATTACAGCAGCAGAGTGAGTTTCACCTGGTTGCCCCATGCCAGTGGAAGTAGACCCATCCAGCCCTCCTTTCTGTACCCCCATCTGTCTAGGGTGGAAGAGTGGTGTGCAGGAAGTAATACTGAAACTTGTGAAAGCTGAAAACCTCACTGGTGATGTGAGGAAGTGATAAGAGAGGTACAGAAAAGGGAGGAGAAGAGGGGTTGGGGGAAGCCAGCAAAACTACCTAAGAGTTCAATCATTTATGATTTATTATTAACCTTTCCAATCCCTTATCCGATCGGCGCAGTCAGAAGGTCCTGGGTTTTATCCACTTAGACACTTCTAAGTGGTGAGTAAACAAGTGGAGATTTTTCTGGCTCCCAGGTCAAAGTATGTGCAGATCACAGCCAGTGCCCAAAATCCCCTTCTTGTGTATACGCATGCAGAATATCAAATACGCATGTTTAAATTCCTTGTTAATTAATCATATCAGGGCTGGCTTATGAAAACATAACACACAGCATGCACACCCACTGACTACAGAGTATGCAAACTGTGCAGCAACATTATGCCTGCACAATGTGGGCAGAACAACATGCATACAATGATACATGCATCCCAGAAAATCTGGAATGCTAAAAAGAAATTAAAAAAAATATATATACATATATATACATATCTCTCTCTCTCTCTCTCTCTATGTATATATATATATATATATACACTTGAAATATCCTTTACCCTATCCATCACAATCCTGCAAGAAGCTGAGGGATCATGTGAGATGGGTGAAAGATCAAACTTCTCACAGAATTTACATTGCACACTTTTTAAAACTAAAAACAAAAATAAATATAAACCCAAAAAAACAACAAGCAAACAAATAAATCAACACATACAAACTACAACTTAAAAAAAAAAAAACAGGAAGCAAAGACAACCTAAGGCACCTTCTCCACCCAACTGACACCTGCCAATCTGTCAAGGTAGTGTTAAGCTTCCCCATAAGAAGGAAATTAAAAATACACGCCCTAGCACTTTACTGATTCAGTCTGCTGTAGTAGTATGAAGCTCTAATGAGGTTTGTTTTCTGCATGAGACCAAGTCGTAGTTTGTCGCTCTTATGACTGACTCCCTGCAGGGTCAAGTTCGGGATGGATGCAAACTGTCCCCATTAAGCACTGAACCTAAACCTTTCTAGATCCTGGGTCACTGCCAGACGTGCATTCTCTGTCTCTCTCTCTCTGTCTCTTTCTCTCTCAAGCACACCCACAGGTAGGCTTACCATGTGCGTTTTGTGTCAAAGAAGAGCACCAGGTAGACTGAATCATCTGGACGTCGTTGAACATCCAGAACGTCGTCGGGCGGCACCGGTATGGGTACGCCGTTGTGCATGTACCCCGTTTTGGGCATTTTGGGATTTATGATCTGGGAGGGAAAAATACACATCAGGATCTTTTGTCGCAAAATCAACTGAAACTTTAATAATGAACCTGAAATACTGAAAGATGGAGGGATACACAGAAGGACTGGGAAACGAAGCTGGGTGAGAAAGAGCAAAAATCAGATGGCTCAAGTGATAGATATGGTAAGAAAAATATAACATCATCACTAATCCTTGCTGTGTCAATCAGAGTTTTCAGTGCATCACATTCACTTCTGCCTTGGCACATGTCTTCCTGGTTTGAAGAAGTTGGCTAAATGACCTGATACTGATATATTTTTTTTACTTCATAGTAAATTCCCAACTGTCTTGTCACATTCATTAACACAAATTTTAGTTTTACTACAGTCTTATTATCTGGACATGGCATCCATTTATAATTATATATAAAAGCCATGATCATCTGAATGAATAACTGAAACTGTGTTTTCAGACTGTCAAGACAAGAGAAATAACTTGAGGTCACTTCACATACTCCATGTCATCGTGAGAGTGGAATGCTCTGAACTTGATCTGCTTCTGGAATTGTAAAAATATGCTGTGTAATGATTAGGACTGAATTCTTTATTTAGTTACTGATGGTTAAACATCAACACCCACAGACAGCAAAGGTGATCTCAGAGTGGAGAATCTGGAAACAGACAAGCAACAGAATGGGAAAGCAGAAAGGAGGAACAACATTAGGGCAAAAGCACACATATACACATCAAAATAATAGTTCCAGCAAATAAAATGCTCATGTATCAGAAAGAACTAAGTCTGGACCAACTGATAAAGAAGTGGGGTAGAGTAAAAAATCTATGATTTTCAATAGTTTCAGTTTCACACAATATAATCTGTATGTGTATCCTGTATCCATCCCATGGTGAAGCTGACACAACTGGCACCAATCATAACATACGATAGGACTGATACACCAGGACTGAACAAAGTTTCCAATGCCTTTCTAAAAAAGAACCGCCAAGAATTCCAGATAACCTGTCATCATGGATATCAATAATGTGTACAGCATCTAATCTTGATGAAAAACAGACTGTTACAGCTTACTTCAGCTGCAATTATGCTACCATTACATATTTCAAATAGAACTAGAACCTTAAGCATCAAGTTCCCCATCTTGACCAATTAAAAATGTCAAATTCTGGAGGTATTTTTCAGTATTTCCAAGTAACATATTTCCAAGTCATCTTACTTGATAATGAGATGTGCATTAAACATACTGCCTTACTTCTTTTCTCATTTTTTTCTTCTATATACTGCCTCACTGTCTAAACTCAATTTATCTTCCAGCATCTTTCTAGTGATGCATACAGGTTACATAAATGCTCATAAATAGACACAGCATGTACGAGAAAATGGACTTCCTTAAATTAAAATGTAAGAACGCTGACTTTTTTAAAATGTAAGAAAGCAGATCTATGTCCAAAATATGCCATGCTTAAAATTCGCACAGATACTGACACTGAATGATGAGGTATGCCTCAATTCCATATTTGTAAAGGAAGCCACATAACAAGTCTTTTTAAATATCTTTAAATGTATGTGCTGCCTTCTCATCTGATGAATCCCTGGTCATATCAGACTTATTAGTGATCAGGAATGGAAATCATTATTATCATCTGACTTTTTTCAGGTGCATGTCTTGTAATTTGGAAAACAAAGAGGATTCTGTCAGCCTGGAGGTGTAAAAACTGAGATGGAATAAAAATGATATCTGAATACACATACCACACTCTACAGACACGTGGGCATGGAAACCACTTTCCCTTTTTCACAGTGATATAATCATCCACTCCAATGAACGAGCAAAACACCTATGTTCACTTTGGAGTGGTCTTACTCTTTAAGCTTTACTAAAGCTTCCTAAACTGGTTCATTCTCATTCTGTGGTAATGATTTAGTGTTTAGAAATCAACCGTTCATGCAAAAAGCAACACTTTGATCAACTACTCTATATCAACATCATCAAGACAATACCAGAGATATTTCAACATTGTCAAGATAATACTACAAGCTCTACAACCCAGTAGCAAAATTATCATTTTCTGCAACGTGTCACAAGCACATGGAAAGACGGTTTCCAAACAGCAAAGTTCTACTCACTATTACTAAATACCATAAAAATTTACAATGAAAATGAAACATTTTACAATGAAAATGAATAACTCTTAAGTGAAATGTAAAATAAGTTCAAGGAAACCAATTGGAGAACAGTACATATTAATTCACTGAAAAAAGTACATTATAATATCAGAATGTTTGTAAACAGTTCTACTTTTCTTTTATGGCAAGAGTTCATTTTGAAAAGATTACCATTTTTGTTACAATAATCTCTGTCTCTCTCTCTCTCTCTCTCACACACACACACAGTGACACACACACACAGTGACACACACACACACACACACACACATTTCACTGGATTCTTTTCAACAAAAGCCAATAATTAAATTAAGCTACTGTGAACAAGGGAAAAAAAAAACCCAGCAAAATATACAATGATACACAGCAAGTTTAGCACTATCAAAATGATCAGTACTGAAGTACAATATGTACATAACTAACTCATCAAAGATATTTTTTCTATTCAAGTTTTCATGCAATGAATCAAAATGTTATAAAGCTACAAACAGAATCTCTAACAAATTCAAAAATAATAAAGTATGATTTGTATACACATTTGTTTACAGCCAAATGTAGCAGTCATGAATAAAAATAAAAATCATAAAGAAGTCAACAAGAGAACTTTGAAGAAAGTCATTTTCTCTTTATGTCTGGCCCAGAATGACTCTCCTCCATATGCATACACTAGGACTGATTTTAAGGAAATATCAGAGAAAAAATGCTCACAAGATTTCAAGTGTTAATCTAAAAAGATTACATACACTGACATGGGACAAGAAAAAGATGAAACAAGAAATGGGGTAAATCACAACAAGTTTGATGAACCAAACAATACAATCATGCAGGAACACACTCTCTAGGAACAAAACATTAGAACAATATATATCTGAAACGTCCACAAGGAATCCTCCTCCTTTGCTTACAAAACCTCTCTTCCCCTCTTCTTTATCACGGCTATTGTTGAAAACAATTTTCTTGTGATGAATTTTGTGGTCTGAGAGTGGTGGCAGTGCAAAAGGTTTTGTAGTTGTGTAAGGGAACAAATGTAACTGTGGGTGAGCAGATACTTACCAGAGCCGGGTACCAGGGGTACCCACGACACTTGGCCCAAACAAGGTCCAACGGCTCCAGTGTGATCAGATCTTCAAAGTCGACACTAGGACTACGCCGTGTGTGCCCTACAATGTAAGATACACATCATACTATCAAGCTACCAACTACCTATTTCATTTGTTTGTCAAGCAACTTAGCAAGCATACCCTGCATGATCAGAGAGAGAGCAAGAGAGAGAGAATGAGAGACAGACAGACAGACACAGAGAGACAGACACAGGAGGAAAAAAGAAGGAAAAAAATCTCTTTTTAAACTGTCATCATTCTCAGTTTCAAAGACCTCAGGCTTAGACTTAGAGTGAGTGTACGCATATTTGTGCATGCATTTTGAGTTTGTACTAATGTGCTCGTCTATATGACTGACTCAAGATCAAAACTCTTTTGTCAGAATATCTGGTTAAAATCCATCAATAAGCTACCAAGAAATAATGAAAATTTGTAATCGTAGCACAGTTCAAAACATTGGTCAGCCCTATCTATTCACTTATGTCTGACTTCACAAATGGCTGTGTACCACAAATTTGGTAAAGATTCATACACAGACCAGAAAAATCCTTAGACATTCTGCTTCACTGACATACTCGCACAGCTTAACTCCTAGCCCAGCTGATCTGAATCCACCTCGTCCTTTTGAAAAATGTGGGGGGAGGGGGGTTAAAAAAATCCTGATACAAACACGATAAACTAATGCATATATCCAAATGGTGTGAGGACATCTTTCTGAAAGCATAATGTGCAAAACATAGATCTTACAGTCTAGTCTTATTTAATTACACACACCCATTTATGATTTAATTTTGGACCTGTATCAGATGCTAATGACTTCCGTGTGGACTAAATTCTGCTACCATAACATGTTACGCATGTACAAATCATACTAAGACAATTACTATACACATAATTATTTCAAAATGTCAAAAATATTTATTATAATCAAACATTAAAATACATCATTGAACAAAGCAAGCGATGAACTTCATGCTGTATTATACAATTTAAAAATTAGAATTCTGAAAATAAGACTACACATTATAACTCTACTTCAGAAAATTCATCTTTTATTCATTTCTGCACAGCAATCAACACAGAAGTGGGGGTAGGGATGGGAATGAAGGTTGACAATAACACAACCTACCATTCTAAAATAAAGCCAAATCCAAAGCAGCACAGATGTTGATAGATGTTGGAAAGTCGCACATAAAATATAATAATAAAAAAAATAATAACAATAAAAAATCTAATTAAAAGAAAAAAAAAGGGGGGGGGGGGGGCATTTACCTGAGAAAAATACTCACACAATAACAACAGATCGGATCATAATAAACAGAAATCACCAGTTATAAATAACATGAGAATGGAAAAATTTCCGAAATCAATCAAATTCTGAGGGGGTAAAAAGCAGCAAACAAAGCCCACTGAACCCACAAACCCAATTCCACACAAAATACAGTTTACCCCATCCAAGCAAAATCAGAAAATGACTTGTTAACTTTAAATGGGGGATGTGTTTACACAATATACCATGTTGCAAAATTTTCAACACCTGAACCAGGATACACTGACACACCATGGTTTGAGGCAAACTCTACACACAAATTAGTGGTTATGGTCAGTGAAAATTCATATATTACAAAGCAAAGACACAGCTGCCATTAAGATCCCTTTACCATGATAAAGAAATAAAGGGGGAAAAGCCTCAGGGGGAAGAATAAACCAAACACTTCAGCAGCTTCATACTTCCCTTCTACCTTTTAAAAAATGTTTTAATTTACTTTCTAATCTATTCAACTTCAAGTTATTCTTTTCAAAGCAATGAATCGAACTCTAAGCACACAGGATGGATAAATGCAGTTTAAGCATCTATTCTATTCATGACTAACAGTTTAAATTCAATTAAGAAAATGTCTTAGAACTGAAGCATTACTTGGGGCAAATAAAATGTGGATAAGCAATGTATCTAAAAACCTTGTAAGATTCATTAATACAATAATACATTATTATTATTATTATCATCATTGTTATTATTACCATCATTATCATTATAATAAATCACAATAATTTTGAATGAATAGTACTTAATAATATTTTCAGATGACCGGATAGTGGGAATGTAAAATACAAAAATTGTGAGAGGCTGCCTGTAAGGGAGGGAAAACTAGTGTATCACTGTATGGGAACGAAAACTCTTTTATTTCTGTAAATAATTGTCTTTCTGGTTAATGAAAAATTTTCATTTAAGATTCAGAAGACAAATGAGGAACCTGGCTAAGTATGAAACAAGACAAATTGAAAGAAATCTAGCTGGAACAAACTGGCACTCACTTTTGGCAACAACAGCTAGACAAAATGGAAAGTGGGCAGTCAAATGCTAAAAATATAAAGCGGCAGCAAATTCTGCAGGAAATGACATGTAAAACATTTACACGAAAATTATTCAAGAGTTTTCACTGATTAACAACTGATACAATAATGTTATTGAGTATTATAACAGGTCTTTTCTTTTTACATTCTGTCAACATTTTTCTGATAAAGTGTCCCTTCTTCAGTCTGAATGAAAGTCATAGTATTACAAGACTAACTGCAAGAACAATGCCAGTAATCAGTGTACATCAGCAAAGCACTGAATGAACCTGAAAAATGGTTTTGTACTGAAAGACCAATTCACTGACAAGGTGACTTTGTTAAATATGCAATCTGTATGTTACGTGATGCTTCTCAGGGGTGAATGGGGTGGGGGTGGGGGGGGGTGGGGGTGGGGGAACGAAATCTCAATCACAAGGCTTCAAACATAGTTAATATAATGAGATGAAATAAATCACATTTAAACCCATCCACCCACTCCCAAAAGTGCAGGTAAAACAGGATGCAACAACTGAAAACAAATTCAGCCAAGGGTGTCCAAAGTCTCACCTGATGCTTGTTCAGGTGAAAGAGCAGAAGCTGAAGCGGGAGAGCTGAGACTTGGGGAGTGTTCCGAGGAGCTAGGAGCCATATCTAACATGTCATGGCTGGACTCCTCAGGGATTGTCACTGTGCAAGACTCTATACAGGCCAGGTTTGGATGGACAGGTAGGCAGGACAGCAAGCCAAGGACAAGGATACAGATGCATCAGAGTATGACCAAAAGGGGAAAATAGATAGCAGTGAAGAGAGCAAAGCACAAAGTAGGTGCAATTCCCTTCCAAAACATGTTTCATTCCTACACAATCCTTGATCATATTGCTCAATTCCCTGTGTGCCAGCCCAGTGTCAAACTAACTCCATATTGTCCTTGCCTTAACATACTGAAGAAATAGTACTTTCTATTTCACAATTCAAACTATACATAAATGACACACAGTGAATAATAAAAATTACATTATCGTAGGAAAAATTCAACAGTGATCAACATGCAACTTGGTGCCTTTCAGTATATAGTTTCATGCACAAATACTTGCTAAATCATCTAAGTATTTAAATATTTACGGTAAATTTATACAGATGTTCCTTCAGCATTTTTTCCATAAATATACACAATGATGGCTATAAGCACTGGTTTTCTTTCACTTCATTTCACTTTCATATCTAAAAGATCTAGTAAATTCTCTGACGCAATGATGCCTTCTCAGATTGAATTCCAGTTAAAAGCATCATGTCTCCAGAAATGTCTATGTTTATTGTTTTGTTTTTTCTTTGATTACTTTTCATTTGTCTAGTGTGTGTGTGTCCCTCTGTCTGTGTGTATCACTGTGTGCATTTTAGAACAACAACCATGTGTTATTTTTATTGTCACCATGTGCATTTTAGAACAATATTATTTTCAGTGTTAATTATACAACTTGGAATGATAATTATGTACGAGTTATGTTCATATCAAAACTTCTGATGGTGCAAGAAATAACTGCCATTTAACTAAATTGTCACTGAGGTAATTTTCTTCTACCTGAAATTGTGAGGAAGTAAATGTAGTCAGTTGGAGCAAAGCCAGATACAGATCAAACCCTTCACTGGCTTCAGTCTCAAGATGGTCCAAAAATTTTGGAAAGACCCAACAAAAAGGTGAAAAAGGACTGAAAACTAACCCAGAACAAATGAAGATATCTGTTTATCTTCCAACACAGATGCCAAAGAATGTATTCCTTTGTCAATAAATTCGCACTGGCCAACTAGGAACATACTTTCATAAACACATACTCACACAGAGCCAGAGCGAGAGCGAGAGAGAGAGAGAGAGAGAGAGAGAGAGAGAGAGAGAGAGAGAGAGAGAGAGAGAGAGAGAGAAAGAGAGAGAGAGAGAGAGAGAGAGACTGAGACTATGGGATGTTGTAATTCAATCAATTAGTCTCATTAAAAAAAAAAAAAAAAAAAAAAAAAGAAAACGAACGCATACATAGATTCAATTACCACCAAACACACTCTAAAATATTTGTTCCGATTATTTTGACAATAATGGTGCAAATTAATTTACTTTAGTTTAAACGGGAGAGAGTAACAAACATAAAAATACTGGCCTCCCAGTGAGGCAAACTCAGCTGGCTGGCACACGAGTTGAACTTTTACGATTCATTTTCTGATAGGTCACTTTTCATGTGTGCGTCTCCGGGTGCACTTGTAACGAATGTAAGCACCAATGACGTGCACGGGTGCGTCCACTTATGCATGCATGCATGTGAAAATACGATAGAATAACTGGGCCTAAGAAAGCATGGATAGCAAACTACACATAGTACTAACAATACACATAGTACGTTCGATTAATGCGTTCATTCATCGCTCTTTGCTCTACTTTTACAGTAGCTATTTTCCGCTCTACAAATAAGTTTTCAGACTCACTATAACTCTCCTCATCTCGTTGATTTTGTATAACAAGAAAGCTGCATTTTATATTAATCTCTCCACTCTCGTTCTAAGAATGTGAACATTCCTTTTTTTCTTTTCAATAGCAGCTAGTTCCTCACACTCGCAATCACTTCAAGACGCCATTTTGAATGCAGTATTAAATTCACCAATGAAAATTCGAGAAAGACCTACTTGGTATTCAATCCGTAACTAGTGTACACTAGGGTAAACTGATCTAAAAACCAACCGATTTTTGGGTGATGTAAAATCCGACCAATATCCCGGTTTGCCTCACAAAACCGAAAGTACAGTCACTCCTGTTACTGAAAATGGGTGAAAGAAACTGATTTCAGTTCAGGGAATAACCAAATTTCTAGGATTTGCCAATGAAAGTAAAAAATATTTTTTAAATTATGACACAGTGCGACATTGAAGGCCACACCAACCCGCCTGCTTCCGGGCACCACATCTACCATAACGACTTTTCACGTGATCGCTAGCTGACCCCTTATAGCAACAAACCGATACTGTCGATAGAGAACTGATTCGCTGTTTACAAGATCACATGCCTTATGCATAAATATGAACTGCAGAAGCAATTTTTAGGTTTGGGACGTTATTTAGATCAGTTCCTCTAATGAAATGGCAGGATTTGGTCGATCGGACTTTACATCAGGTTTGAATACCTGAGGCACGTTAGTGAGTGATCTAATTCTCGACCGACTCCCACTGTCTCCCTTTCTTTCATTCTCTTTCTCCCCCTCTCTTTTTCTTTCTTTCCTTTTTGCTCTCTCTTACTTGCTCTGTCTACTTCTCAATCGCTCGGAAGTGCACATGTATGTGTGGGCGTGAGAGATGGCAGCAACTTGGATCTATGCAGACCTACTTCATGCACTGAAGCACTGACCACGCTGCCTTTCTAAAAAGTATGCAAGGATGAAAGATGCCAATCGTGGGCGGACGCAGTAGATGTGGAATACACCGATGAAAATCATCAAGACATACACTGTTCCAGCAGAAACTAACTTTTTTTGGTGTTTTTGATTGATACATCATTTGTTAATCAAATAATGTGCAGTCTTGACCGTATTCGTGCTGGTCGAGGTTTAGATCACCCCCTGGTCGGATTTTACATCCACCTGGTCGGAATTTAGATCATGAACCCCTACTTCGTTCTTTAGCATATTGCAAGACAGTGGTACCCCTTATAACTTTGTAAAGCCCAGTACTCAATCACAGAAAGTCTACTACATGCATCACGCTGTTCTAACCAGTCATCTACAAAATATTTATGAAGACACGCCACAAACCTGCACCTTGTGCCAAAATCGGTCGGATTTAGATCAGTTTACCTTAGTAGGAGGAGGAGAAAAAGGCGGCTAGTGTTACGGATTCTCCGCCCTTTTTTCTGAGCCATGAATTCTTTAAAAGAAAGTTTGAGTAAGTCTTCAATGTGACAGCAGCAGGGAAGTTTCAGTCTTTTTCTAAATTTTTTTTGTATGTAGTGTTTGTTTGTCTGTAATCTTATGCTTGACAAAGGCCAGTCGGCCGAAAATTTGCGCCTGTCTTGTTCTGTTGTATTAAATATGCATTCATATTCTTCTTTCATGTTTTTTCTGGTTCCTGATGGATAAAAGTTAACCAAAATGATCATAGCATAAGCCCTACTCTGGCTACCGCTGGAAAGGTCTTGGTATCCTATTTATTTTCACTACAGATTCTATGTCTATCCTCGTATCAAAATCATCCCTTTCTTAAATCTCCTTTTTCAAAAGTTGATCATTCCAAATTGAAAGGAGGAAGGTCTGTGACAAAAATAAGTGGATAATTATTTTCTCGGCTCTATGGTTATACAGACCTTGACCAAATTTGGGTCAAAGGTGTTGAGGAGTCAAGAAAATGCAAATCTGAAAGGGATGGCGTCGAGGTCATGAGGACTAAAGAAATACAGTGTGTGAATTTTTTCCTAAACTTTCGACAACATTACCTAAAACCGTGTTCACTGTTGTAACAGTTTACCACTGCCATCAATGCATGTATGTGTTATTTCATTAAGCCTTTTTAAAGTCACAGAGACTAATTTTCTGGACACTGTCTAAATAAAAAATTGTCAAAAATTCAAGCAATTTATAGGTTTAAGAACAAAGTTTTCTAGTAAGCAAGAAACTCACGACAGAGCTGGACAGTGGAAGGCCCTTCAAAAGGAGGAACCCCCTCTCAGCCTCAGGCAAGCGTTTTTGCCCTAAACACCTCACACTCTAAAGGGGCCAAGTCGCATCCAGATCATAACTCCTGGATGCCCTTCTGCTGGTCCCCCCCCCCCCCCCCACCCCATGATCAGAAACCTGCAGAATACAGGGAAGCTTTAAGCCCAATGAAGTTCACTTCTGTTCCTCCTTCACCAGATCCAGCTGGAACTCTTTAGCTGCTTCTGCCACTGCTTTTAGGGCTTTGGTTCTCTCCTTCCCAGAAATCGAGAGCTGTTTCATGAGATCACAGGCAGATGCACCAACCAACCCTCATGCTCCAACCTCTATGGTAAAGATCTTTGCTTGGAAGTCGGACTTCCTCAAGATGGCATACTGAATTACAGTCCTGTGGAAATGGTCTTCCACTCCACTTTCGTACAGCACAGTCAGTTCGATCAGCAGCACTTGCTTTAATGAACAGGAGTGGAGTAGACCTACTATATTCGGTCTCATGCCACTTTTCCTGATGACTTCTAGGTAATATTTTTCCCATTCTGGAAGATCTGTTGTGCACTCCCAGTCATCTGATACATCCTGAGGATTCCACTTCTGTGCTCTGGAAATCACAGCTTTTTCAGGCCGCACTCTGCTGTTTTCTGCTGAGTAGATGTTGCTGGAGCTTAAGATGGCACAATTTTGTCACTAGGCAATACTAATTGTTACTGTAATCTCCTTTGGCACTTGGCAGTGACTTCATGTGTTCCTTTTGTTGGGTTAACGATACTCAGCATGAGTTCAGGACATGTTCCACTGTTAGTGTTTGCTTGCCCTGACACAGCAGGCACACAGGGTCATCTAATTTCCCCATTTCACCACATCTGCCTTTGAAGTCAGAAGGTCATATACTGGCCTGACCATTAGGATGATCCAAAGTGGGGCCATATGCCCCATGTCATCCCACTTCTTCGCAGTGCATTTTCCCATGCTGTCTATTCCCCCCACCCCACCCCACCATCCCACCCCTATCCTCAGTTTTCCTTGCTGGACTGCAGTCTGGATTCATTTACCATCATCTTCTTTTCTTCGTCTCTTGTATCACTACGTCTCTATTTGCTTTTCCCTTGGCCTTTGACCACTATTCCATTTTTGTACATCCCAGTCCCTGTGTACTGGTTTGTGTGTGACCTATTATTACTCTGACCATGAAGTAGGCTTTCCTTTGTTGCATCATCTACCTCCTACACTATTCATTTTCTGCCCGTTTTCAGTTTGGGCTGAACTAATCACACAACTTCATCTCCTGAGTCCTCAACCATGTTTAGAAGCCTGACGTTTTCCATCTTGCACTCCTCAAAACTGATACCTAGTAGTATACATATTGAAGGGAAAAGGTTAAGGTCCCAAACAACACTGGTTATAAAAAGTGCTTCCTCCAAATTTGTAATATATATATTCTAAGATCACACACACAAAAACGAGGTATTTTCTTTATTCTGTATGTCTGTACCTGAGCACTGGGCCCAGTGATACGTGACATAAAAAGTATAAATCATTATGTGTATAAACATGGCCACTGTCTATGTTCTTCACTTTGAAGTGAAAGGATGAATCACAAGATGGGTGATGTTTTGTGATTTCATTGCATGGAAGAACTCAAACTTTGTATAAAAAGCAACAGTCTTTCTTTTATTTTCCTTGATAAGACAGAAGATGTCACTTCAACAAATTGAGGCTCCTTAATTCTCTCTTTCAACAATTAGATCCAGGCATATTTCTCTGGTTAGGTAAGTGTAGATCCAGACCAAGCCCTGTTTTACAACTTGACCGTATATTAATACTTGATTGAAATTGTTCTACAACTGGCAAGTGATAGATATGCAAGGAAAACACACAAACAAAAAAAAAAAAGCAGTTGAAACATCTATTTCTCATACTTGCACCTCTCTCTCTCATTGTGTGTGTGTGTATGCGTGTGTTTGCGTGTGTGTATGCATACATATGTGTGTACACACGTACACATGTATGCACTTATGTTTTCTTGCAGAAGCATGAAATGATGCATGCGCTTATATTTGCCTGCAGAAGCATGAAATGATGCATGCGCTTATGTTTGCTTGCAGAATCAAGAAATGATGCATATAAATATACTAGTGTTATCACATTTTTCCCCACAGAAATTGATCTACATAACTGTATACTGATTCACTAGGTACATGATCTCGGGCAACATTTATTAATGCACCCGTATCAAAATATGTTTTTGCAAAGAAATGGACACAACTCCATGGCTTAAAATGGCACATATGCCAATGGCTTAAAATGGCACAGATAAATGCATATACTGAAAGAAATTTCAGATATGGCACCCCTTCAATACTTTTTGTTCTTACATTTATATCAACGTTCACATACTCAAATTTCTAGCAATTTATTCCCTGTTTCCATTACTGCAACATTTCTGTGTAAAAACAGACATGCTCCATTTAAAAACTGACCCACGATAAGACCACAATGGTCTATTCATTGCCTGAAATTAACCATGATGTTTGTCACTCATGTCTACCGTTTTCAATTGTTCCTTCTTTCTTTTCAAAAATAGGTGTAAAATTGTACCTGTGCCTAAATGATATTGTAATACTGGTGGTTTAGAACAGTTGTGTCTTTCTTTCTTTTTTCCTTTTAATTTGCACAGAGATTCACAATGAGACATGTGTGTCACTGTCAGAAATTATTTGTTTTGTTTTCATCAATGTTTGTATAAAAAGCGATATTACAGAATAGCTTGACCATCTTGTTTTCTTCTTGCCATGTAAAATGCAAGGAGCTTGTTCTGACATGTACTGTTTACCCTATACACATGGATTTATTATTATCATTATTATTATCATTGTTATTATTAATTAATCATTGAAATAGGTTATCGTGTAGTGAAATATATACTCTTCCATCCGTGATGTCATATGAAAGAAAAATCCCACGACCACCATCCTCCAACCTCAAAAAGGATTGTACTACACAGTTACATCAAAGAAATCCCTACAGACAAGCCAACACACATCCTTTCCGCAACCCCAGTGGGAATGCCAGGGACTTTTTCAGCATAAGTAGTATCCCCACCTTCTGGAAATTCTGTGCTAGAAATTTCCTCCTTTCTGTCACTCCCTTTGTTTCTCCCTTGCTCCTTTGCTTTTTGTTGTATCTTCCTATATTTTCTGCCTTGCTGCACAGGTAATAAACTGGACTGAATGGTCAAAACACTGCAGGCATATCCTTAGATTATGTGTGTGAATGTACTGATATTTATTCTTAATTTTCTTTTCCAGGTTTTTTTTTTTTTCTTCCCCGTTCTTTTTTTCTCCAGTGAGGTAAGGTGTACTTTTTGAGATGGTTATACTTATAGTCCTTACAGGTCTCTGTGCAGTCGGCAGGGCTTTAAGCGACAATAATAATTACCCTTTCAGCTCTCCAACACAATTTATCACCATCATCATCACCCAATTCCCTCAGCCCATCCTCCACCACTGTTCCACTAAAACAAAATATACACACGACCCCTTCCTCTTTTCTGTCAATTATACTTTGCCCACTGTATTCTTCCTCACTCTCCTTCCAACTGCCTTTTTCATTTCATTCAATTTCTCTATGTGAAAATAGTGAAATAACTTGTTTTGTAAATCAAATACGCTTTCTCATATCCTATTTTTGTGTATTTCTGGTCTCTTAACAAATTACATGTAGTTCATTGAGATCTACAGGGGAAGAATTTCAATAACATGATTAACATTTTAATAAATGTTAATGTTATAATGATTTTAGTAAAGTTTTCTCCTATTTTTCATTAAAGTTTACTAAGTAAAGCCCAATCATGATTAGAACACTTCTCAATTTCCTGCACTCATGTGACAGCAATTTCAAACTTACATAAAACCCTATCTTCATATTGTATAATGCCCGGTGTTCTGTTAGAATTTTAGTAGCTGTGGTTGTGTTTTCAAATGATATTGGTTGTCTTCTCCAATAAAGAAACTATACCATGTTTTTAAGGCTTTAAATACTTCTGTTACAGAAGTATTTAAATCCATTTACTAATTTGATCATAATTCAAGTTTGTTTTTCTAAATCTCCCTACAGTGGGAATAATTTCATAATGTTACCAGAGTGTGACTGTGCACATGGGAAGATGTGTCAAGCAAGGAGGATTTCATAGCTGTTTGCAGGATTTTTTTTTATTATTATTACATATTATTAACTTTGGGATCACATTCTTTTCAACCTGTAATGCATGCAAATGACCAGATGGGATCCAATTATTTGGCGCATAAAAGTGAAACCAGAACTGCTTTAATATTTATAAGACTAATAATAGTAATATAACTGGGTTGAAAATACACTATAAGTTTTTAAGGAAATATTTATTAAATGTTCTTTTATCTTTTTAAAGAAATCTCCCTCCAATTATGAGCATACATAAGCACTTTTAGAGAAAGTCTGAATATGACCCACTGTTTGGGTCACAGTGCCTAAAGTAAAAAATACAAACCTAGTCATTAGAAGATTTTTATACTGTTTATGGAAAAAATTTGTACTACATATGGTATAGTGTTACAACATAAGAAGACCTGTCAGTTCTTAAGTAAAAGAAATGTTTCAGATTTGCTGGAAAAGAGAAGAACAGTCCAGCGACCCATTTCTTGAGTCATGCTCATTTTGGCATGGTACACTTGGGTTACAGTTAACAACTGGATAAACAAAGGCAAAACCATTAGCCTAAATGTCTGGGGTTTTTTTGTTTTTTTTTTACATGGCAGTAAATCAGTTAAGTTTGGATCATTAAGATACATTCCTCAGTACAAGGGGCTACATTCACACACTGGTGACTGAGATCTTATTCCCAGGCTATGAGAAATTTCTAACACACTCCCTGCCATATTTCCTGGCTCATCAAGAATAGACACAAGCGGAAAGGTCCCATTTTTGCTGTGGAGTTCAAACCTAGAGCAACTTAACTATCCAGGGTCAGGGTTAACAGGATTAACTCTTTCTTTCATTCTGTCACTGTCTTCTCAATGGCATGTGTGCACACTGTTCCGATTGTTTGGCCCACACTGTGCAGGCATTATGACGCTGCACACCTTGCATACTCCATCTCTGATTAATTACCCCACCTCTATTGGGATAAGGTGGTGCATTCTGGGCATTTTTTTTGTTTTTCCATAAATTGCCGAATAGTGATATGACTAATAGGATCTTTAATGTACATACTTGATGTTCTGTAAGCATATACAAATGAAGGGAGTTCAAATACTGGCAGAACTTCACATATATTGACTTCGGAGTTTGTAAAAAATTTCCACCCTCTACGCTCAAGCAGTTCACATACTGCAGCAATATCATCTCTATCAAGCACTGTGACAGGAGACAGGACCAAACTATAACTCCTCTGATCACAACCTTTACAGTAACCGACATTACCTTGGACAAAACAGCCACATTTATCACAAAACATGACCAGGCATGCAGATGGCAAACGAAAGAAGACGTTTAAAAAAGAACTTCCTGCATAACCCAGATAGGTCTGAACTTGGACTTTCTGATTGGATATCCAATGTCCTAGTCTCTTGGCTTTCACGTCTGTTTCACTGCATTTGACTTCTGATGGCAAGTTTTTTCCTCTGGCAGTGTTGATCGCAAGAAAACAAACGAGGCAGTCTTGATGGAGGCAGGCACAAGAAGATCACTGATAAGGAAGATTCGAAAAAGACAACCAACATTTATTGGCCATTTTATGAGGAAAGGACAAATACTGGACGGACTTGCAGGGTGGCTGAGGACAGAGAGGGTGGAAGATGTTCCTGCGGTGACAAGGGCCATGATTGCCAACGCCATGCGGCAGGGCACATGGTGATGATGAGTGTTGATCGCAGTGCTGATCATTTGTGTGATCTCCTGAAGCATTTGATTGTGAATCCATGTGTACCTTCCTCAGGTTAGCGCTATCTTGCATTTGTGTGATCTCCTGAAGCATTTGATTGTGAATCCATGTGTACCTTCCTCAGGTTAGCGCTATCTTGCATGAGCTCAGGGCATGTTCCACTGTCTGTTTGCCCTGGCAGAGCAGGCAAGCAGAGTTACCTGATTTCCCCCATTTCACCAGATAAGCATTCAAGGGCAGGAGGTCATACACAGATCTGAGGAAGAAACCGATTTGAGAGGGGCCATATCCCACAGGTCATTCCAACTTACACTTCTTTGGAGTGTGATTCCGAAAGGGGCCATATGCCACAGGTCATTTCAGCTTAGCTGTCTTTGGAATGCATTTTCCCCAAGTCGTCCACTACCCCTGTTGGCCCTCCTAAACTGCCTTCTGAAGTCTTGTGGCGTCCTCTTCTTTCTTCATCTCTTGTATTACCATATCTCTTTTTGCCTTCCCTTTGGCATCCTCTTCTTTCTTCATCTCTTCTATTACCATATCACTTTTTGCCTTCCCGTTGGCCTTTGACCACCATTCCATTTTTTCTGATCCCAGTCCCTGCCTGTTGGTCTGTGTGTGCCCAATTATTTCTCTAACCATGAAGTTTTCTTTCGCTGTGACCAGTGCCTTCTCACAACCTTATCTCCCCAGTCTTCAAGCATGCTAAGAAGCCTGACCTTTCCTGCCTTGTACTTCTCTACAATGGATTTTAGGGATAGCTTCAGCTATGCCTTATGACAATAGAGCGCGACGTCAGTGACAATGGGTGGGACACCAAGCCATTTTCTTGTGTATTTGTTGATTTTGGCCTCCATTGATTCCACTTTGCTAGTGCCGATATCATGTATCAACAGAGGCCAGAGAAGCTTTGGAATCAGCATACACTGTGGATACTATATTTCATTTTAGCCAAGAAGGCCACAGCGGTCTATTAGTATTACCTGTGAACTTTCTTCTACCATTTGCTTGCTTTCCCTACCCCTTTGTGTACCTTTCAGGGAATTATCATACCACCTTCCTAGGCTTTTCAATGGTTCTTCTGTTACTGTTAGAATAGACTGATTAGGAACAGTAAACTTACCCTTTCGTCTATTTTAACTTTCCTCACTGAGAGGCTCCATGACTCTTTCAGTTTTAAATTCAACCTAGATGAGGCAACGACTTTGTCCAACTGCTTCAGGATCCTGCACATCTCTTGTTCTTTCACGGAAAGCACTGTCGTGTTGTCCATGAGGCTTTTAGTGAGGACATTTCCAAGGTATCTGGACCTGAAATTCTCACTGCTGCTTTGAAGATGACCTCTACTGCTAACATGAACAGTATTGGAGAAATTGCTCAGCCCAGGGCTATGCCTACTTCCTGATTGATCCAATCTGTAGTGTATTCATTTGTGAAGAACTGCACTGAGAAGCCATTAAAGTACTTCTTTAGTATTTCTTGGATGTTCTTTGGGACATAATACATCCTGAGGGCCAGTTGCATCATCTTGTGTGAGACTGATCCATACGCATTGGCCAGATCAAGCCACACCACGTCGAGGTCCTTCTTCTGTTTTAGCTCTTTGGATTGCTTCCAAAATCATCATGGGATGCTCTGTACAGCCTGACACTCCTGGGATGGCTCCTTTATATTATATTAGCAATCACTACTCTTGGACCAGCTTTTGAGTGATGATTCCATTTCTATCACTGCTTTACTTTCAACAAACATGAAGAGGATCAGATACCCATTCATAACTGGGTAGATTGAAGGCTACAGTCACAAGTTTTGTGCACTAGGCTCAAACCCAAGCAGAACTGTAATGGCATACATTGATACAAGCTTTCAAGCAGGATACTCTTCAGTGGAATTGTTTGGAGTATAACTTGGCTATATTGTAGCGATTTACAAATGAGTTCTATTAACTTATAGCATTATAGCATCATCAAACATCGTTTATGAAAGAAATTCATTCTTCATCAAGATCTTAAATTTAATTCAAGCCAGTGAAAATGAGTGATGCCACTAAATTTTAGTAAATGGACTCCAGGCAAGCTGTTACTCTTATCATATACAAGTTATTGGATAATCACTCTGACTAGCCTGTAAAACCTCTTTCCTTATGTGTTACCATTATCTCATTTGCATCCACATGTTTATATTCTCTGAGTTTTTCCATTTATTAAGAAAGCACCCTACCCACTCTCTCTACCATGTGTATTCTAGTCAACATGTCAATGCTGCTGACACAATGATGCTTGTTGCCCCCCCCCCCCCCCCCTGTACTTGCAGAAAATTACTTTCCAATCATTCAGCAGTTTATTTACTGGTGATGCGCTTTTATCTGAATACCCTGCACATTCTTGTCTGCATTGGATGTACCAGTTACCGTTGCATTTAAAAGAAATGCAAGTTCAATACAATGTCTTTTTTAACTCATTGGATTATCAGAGTGAGTGTGTGTGCAAGTGTATGCATGCATATACTCAAGAGCATGAACTGTCCTTAAAAGTGTGTGCGCGCACATGCATGGACATTGCATCAAGTAGCTGAGTTCAAAAATGGACTTTTTAAAAGCTTAAGCTCAACAAACTTTTTAAAGAGCACCCCTTAAAGGCCTCAGTTCAAAGAACTTTTTAATAAAATAAGAATTATTGAATCAGCTACATAGAGGAATAAGTACATCGAGCCTTTACCTTTCAATACAAGGTTATATGCAATGTAGACTAGAGGACAGTAGCAGTCATATTACACATAAATCTTAAAAGCGTTAAGGGGGGAGGGGAGGGGGAACTGAGTAAGCAAGAAAGAATGCAGTGAGTTGTGTGTGTGTGTGTGTGTGTGTGTGTGTGTGTGTGTGGTGTGTGTGTGTGTGTGTGTGTGTGTGTGTGTGTGTGTGTGTGTGTGTCCACACACACTCATATGGATATATGTGTAATGTAACAATATGATAAAATATGAGACAGAAAGAGACAAGAGACAGACATTATGAAAGAAGGCACAGACTGATACCACAATGAAAGAAACAGACGAAGACAGGTGCGCAATAAGAGGTACAGATGCAAAACTAGAGGGTACCAGAGGCAGAGTGGCTCGTTGAGAGACAGAGACACAAACTGACACAGAGTGAGTGGCAGCAGTAGGGGGAAAAGATATTTTGACATTATGATATCCATCCAAACAAATCACAACGATTTAGTCAATGGGAAGAGGATACTCATGGAACAACATTCACACTTCAGCATGCACAGACATCCTAAACATAGATGTCACAGTTACACATACATGTCTGCTTGAGAGCGCACACACCGATTGCACTTACGCACCCATGCACGCCCACGTGCATACACACACACACACACAATCTGGCATTTCCTTTATTTTAAATTCTCTTTTGCAAGTCTGAAGATACCATACAAGCAGCATTCTTTTTATCAGATAATCATATTATGTGTCTAATAGTAATATTCTGCAGCTTTTATCCCCTGAGAACATCTTCTACTTCAATAGTGCCATGCTGCTCTCATAGACACCTATGAAGCAGAGCAAATGAACTATCTACAAAGCAAATCGACCCAGATCATAAATGCTGTCAGCAACAAAAAGTCTGCTGTTGCCTGGAAAACCGTGAACGAAATTAGTGGTAGAAAAAGCTGTAACAGAGCTAAGCTAAAAGCATCTAGCCAAGAAGAGCGAATAAAACTGTGGCAACAACACTTCCAAGGCCTACTAGGGAAACTCCAGAAATCTCTGAAGAAGAAATAACTCCAGTCTTCATGGAGCTGACTATCAAGAAAGGACCATTTACGTTGGGCAAACTACTGATAGCAGTGAAAAGTATTCAGTGTGGAAAAGCATGCGGTCTCGATGAGATATCAGCGAAAGTATGGAAAATAGAGGAATTTCACCAGCTACTGCTGGAATGCTGCAACAACGTCTATAACCAAGACCCAGTAGACAAATGGACTAAAGGATGCCTGCTTCCTTTCCCCAAGAGAGGTGACCTCAGAATCACAAAGAATTACCGCGGAATCACATTAACTGCAATTTCTGCAAAGATCTACAACCTAATGCTCCTAAATAGGATAAGGCTGGAAATAGATCCAGTTCTGATGAAAAACCAAAATGGGTTTCGCCAAAACAGATCGACATCTGGACAAATACTCACCATCAGATGCATATTGGAAGGCATAAAAACCAAAAACCTCCCAGCTGTTCTCCTATTTATCGACTTTTCCGAAGCTTTTGATTCAATCCACCGAGGAAAGATGAAGGAGATTCGAAAGTGCATATGGACTACCCAAGGAAACAGCAGACACCATCATGATGTGTATCAAGAATATCCGCTCTATGGTTTGCTCCCCAACGGAGACATAGACTTCTTATACATCACTGCTGGAATCCTTCAAAGAGATATGCTTGCCCCCTACATTTTCATCATCTGTCTCGACTATGTGCTGAGGAAAGCAGTGGATAAGAACAAAAACTCGGCTTTACCCTCACAAAACAGAAGAGCAGACGCTACTCTGCGGTAAAGATAGCAGATGCAGACTACGCTGATGACCTGGCTGTTCTCGCAGACCTCCCAAAGGATGCAACATCTCTCCTTCACAATATCGAAAGAACAGCAATGGAGATCGGGCTCTACCTCAATGCGAACAAAACAGAGTTCATCTGTCTGAATGAAGACGCATCAGAAGGTATGAGAAGTCTTAATGGAGATGCGATCAAACAAGTTCAAGACTTTAAATACCTTGGCAGCTACACTGACTCCACAGAACAAGACGTCAATACCAGACTCAGAAATGCCTGGGGCACTCTAAATCAACAGGACAAAATCTGGAAATCCAATCTACCAGACAACCTGGAAATGGAACTTCTTCCCAGCAGCAGTAGAGTCCGTTCTTACATATGGCTCAATCTCTTGGACCCTAACAACGACACTGGAGAAGAAGATTGATGGAGCATACACATGAATGCTGCGTGCAGCCCTAAACAAATCCTGGAGAGAACATCCCACTAACAAAGAGTTATACGGTAAGATCCCACCAATCAGTAAATCAATACGTCAACAGAGACTGCGTTTCGCAGGACACTGCTGGCGTAGCAAAGAAGAACTGGTGGGAGATGTTCTACTATGGAGACCCAGTCACGGCAAACAAAGACCAGGATGTCCAAAGAAGACCTTCATCGACAAATGATCGATATGGGCTGTCAGTATGATGAACTACCTACTGCAATGTCTGACAGAGAGGGATGGAGGAAACTGTCATGGATAGCCAAGCAAGCTCAACATTGATAGATTGATTTTATCTTCAAAGGCAATGCAGCAAATCATCCTGTACTTCTGATTTGTTTACTGTATGAAGATTTTGCTTGATTGCTCTTAATTTATGAACCAATGTGTGTAATTTCAAAGTCCACTAATCCTAAAATGAACTCTTAAAATTAAGTTTAACTAGTCTCAGTGATAAATGTCTTTCACAGCTATAAAAGTACTTTTAAATTAATAAAACCGTTTACATTTATCATTTCAACATTAGTTAATTTCTAAGCTCAGAGTGTCAATTCTACTTCTGCATGAAACAGGCCTATCTCTACACTATCTGACTGATCTGATTGGTCAACAGAGGATGGAATGACATGAACAGAATGACTGAGGACCATGCATGGTGGAAAGCCTTGACTGCATGATGTGTCGTGTGAAGCAATAACAACTAAGTCTAGGTAAATAAACCCTGAAAAAATACAACTTCATTCACAGTCAACACCCTGGCTCAGCAATAGTAATTACTATACCAAATTCACTTTCAGATAAAGACTTTTGTGATTCTGATACCCAGATGAAATGATCAAACTCGTATTTAAGATGATGTGTGGATCATGTCTAAGTAGTCTTGTGAATGGCTAAGGAATTAAGTTTTAACCAGTGTCATGATGCACTTTACTGTGTTGTGAAACTCAATGGATATTACTTCATTTCTATATATAGAAACTAGTAGTTGAGACAACACAAGACAGAGAGTATAACAAAAATGTGCATTTGAAAAAATATATCTGAAAAGATGGAAATATCTTCAACAGCAGAGAATCATGTATGCAGATATACATACTATTACGTATAATCATACAAAAATTCCAAAGCAGACCATGCAAATAGACAATCAAACTGTGTACAAACAAGCATACACACTACCATGATGTCAGTACTCAGAAATAACAAAAAAGATAAAAAAAAAAAAAGAAAGGATCAAACCCAGCCACATGAAGATATTAGGTTATAAATATAAGCAAGATACTCATAAAGGTGATTACATGTGATGAAAAGATACAAATCAAGATATGCAGAAAGTATATGCTAGGGGGGATAGCAAGACACTTCACCACAACCTCTACAACAACCGACAGCGATCGACCAATCATGCTGACACCACCTCATGAATAAATCATATCTACATTTAACACTTTTTGACAAAACCAACCTATGTGTACTATGCATTTTTCCACTCTACACTTCAATAGTTCAAAGGAATGTTTTACACATTTTCTTTTACACTTCATGAAACACAGTTTTGCTCAGAAACATGTAGCCTGCCATCTTCCAAAACAACTTAAAATATGGACAATTACATCAGAAATTCAACTTGAAAAAAACTTGACGTTCATCACATTCAAATGCATGAAATATTTTGTAGATTTTATAGATTCAACGCTGAAACAGACTTTTGAGAAAGGCAGTATCAGAATAAATCTTTTAAATACTTTTATGTAACCTTAGTTTCTACAACTTTCAGCACAATTGATCGACTGCTGTTCTATGATTTCATTCTGCAAAGGAACCACATGACGTTAAAAAGTAAAAAAGAAGAAAGGATATAAAGGTTAATTAAAAACAGCCAAACAATGAAATACACTTACCTGGAGGACTTTGGTTACTAGAGGTAGTTGCAGAAGTTTCAGACTCATCCCCAGAGCTTAGGTTTGAAGTGGAGTCAGACTCTGAGGATGAACGAATGTTTCGAATACGGTAATTCTTGAAGCTGTCTCTCTGGGCAAGATCGGGGCCATTGGGACTCTCTTCTTTTGGGGCATGACTGGAATCTACAAGTGACATGGCTCGTTTGATGGCAGAGGGCCGAACGTCTGATGTGTGTCCCAGGCTAGCAGACCGTTTTCGGGAAGTAGAAATTGGACCTATAGGGCTTGCTGGACCTCTTGAGTGATTGGATTCAGGTGATTTGGGTTCAGATGTGTCTATGTGTAACTGTTGTTGATGTGGCACTTGAGTTTTGTTCTTTGGTGGACGGCTTGATTTTCGAGGTTGGGGTTGTGGGCTATGAGGCTGATCGCTGGAAGCAGATGGAGGTGATTTTGGTGGGTTGAGAGGAGGAACACTAGGAGAACCTTTCTTCTTGTTGAAGAGAACAGCAGTGCGGCGATTCACACCAGCTGGGGAAGGGGTAGCATCACCTTTCAGATCTGGTGATGGGTCTGCTGGGGATCCCTGCTTACTGCTACAATACCCATTGTCATCTGAAAATACAGGTGGACTCAAAAGACTCATCTGTCTCACTAGTATTTCTACCTCCTACAAGCATGAAAGCATGAAATGTACACAATAAACGAAATATGTAATGTTAAGGAAATGAAACATCCTATTTTGTGCCAATTTTTACTGCATGTTGGCATTCATCCTATATACTAATTGCAAAAACTTAACCCTTGGAGTCCAAAGGTTAAGTTTTTGCTTTGCTTGCATGGTTGACAATGCAGGATGCTGGTGGACAGGATGCGCGAATCAAAAGGTTAAGATGGGCAGCATGCAGGCTAGGTTTCATGTTGCAGCATGGGATTGAACTCAAAACATCAGCTCTTTATCCACAGCGCTATCACCAGAGTTGGCCAGCCTGATTTAAAAAATCCTGTGGCCCAAATGGTGGTCAAACCCATGCCCTCCATGTTACCAGCTCTCTTAACCAAACGAGCTTATGGGCCATCCCAAAATCTGTGACCCACCTCAGGATCAAACCCATGATCCCTACCTTATCAGCATGGTGCCACAAATATATTTCAACACTTTAAACTACAGTTAAGCCATGTCCATTTAAGTTCATGTGCTTGCAACTGATAAGATGGACATGTAGTCTAAACTGGTAAAGATACATCTGTGAGCCATTTTTATCAACACCTGCTTCTTCACACACACCACACACAGAGCCTCCATCTAGATAATACAAAACAACTCTTCTTTAAAATGGTCAACAATCAACAAAAAAACAATGCTCCAACACAGCATTAGCTTGTCAACTTATTTTCTCTAAGTTACCTTATTTGTCCCCCATAACTTGAAAAAGAATGCAAAGAATGTCTTTTTTTCATCAACAACAAAATGGTCAGTTGCTATTACTAGTTTTATGTTATTTTTCACACACTTCCTCTCAACCTTGTCCACTAAAATGAACACCACAAACAAACAAAATCTTATGACAAAAACATCACAAAACTTACCTTGCTCAAGTTTGGAAGGTTCTTCAGCACGAACAGTGCTACGACGTCGACCATAACCCCATCTTCCTCGCCCCCTGCCCCTTCCCCTTCCTCTACCCCTCCAACCTCCTCTACCAGAGGATCTTTGGCAAGGCGTGTGAGAGGGACTTTTAGGGGAGGGGTTGGGAGATGGGGACTTTGTGACTCTGGCTGATGGAGATTCTGGTTGGAGCTCTGAATCTGTGCCAGCCAAAGTAAACACAAGCATAGACATTACATGTGACATCTAGATATTATGTTCTGGGTAAACACATAAATGAAACAGAACCACCCATATCCCAATGAGAAGTATAAAAAAAAAAAGCACGTTCTCCAAATGATTTTGACAAATATAACAGTGAAGTGATGCATTTACCTCAAAACTTCTGAACCAGTCATGGCATTTAAACTAATGTAGTCATGATTCCCTTCTGAGCCAGACATTTAACCTTATGCCTATAAAAATCTTTCGAACTTCTTGGAAATCAATATATGAAATCCCTTAAGCCCATCAACATGAAAGTTCCTGCAAAAAGACAGGGAACAGAAAACAAAGTGCAAGAGTTTAAATGCTAATACAGAATGAATCTTTCATCTCAGCTGCTACTCTTTATGATGTTAAATCAAAAGATGAAAAGATCTACACCAGAATTACCACTAAATGAAAAACTATGTGTTTCATCATCATCATCATTATCATCATCATCAGCCTTGTCGCATGGCGTTGGCGATCATGGCCCTCCATATAAATCTATCTTTTGTCGCTGCAAGCATATCTCCTACCTTTTCTGTCCTAATCCTCTCCACAAAACCATCCAATATTTACTCCCTGAATCTATGTGGAGTTCTTTTTCCATGCAGCTTTCCTGTTGTGACTAGGTGTTTGCCTGATAAAAAGTCCTGTAGATGTTGCTTGTCTTTTGCCAATCTTCATTAATATTCTCTTTATGTTTGCCTCTTTCAAAATTGTCTCATTTGTTTTCTTTACTGTCCATGAAACTCTTACCATTCTTCTTAGAAACCACATAAATTTTTCACCTGCCTCAATCTTGTCTGACTTTGTGTGTTGACCGTCCACGCTTTACATCCATACAACATCTGGTTTAAGCAAAAGTTTCTTTCAGAAACTTCTGTCCCTAGCTACAAAAACATTAAATACTACTAACAACATGGAGCAACAACAAAATTAGGAACTGTTATAATATTTTCATACATAAACACTGCTGGCTTTCAGCCAACAACAAACAGAACCTCTTTGGCAATGACAGAGCAAAACCTACCCGTGTCCTGAGTTTTAGCATCAGCAGCTTCTATTTTATGCTTCTGCATGGACAGTTTCCGGCGTACCATCGTGATCTGCTTGCGGATGTTCTTGGCAAACCTGGCTCGACGACCTTGACATACAAATTATGTTATCCAGTTACAAACCGATGAACAACATGGTAAAAATTATTTTCAACTTTTTTTTTAAAATGATCATTCATTTTATTTCCATAGTCACATTCACCATCATGTAGACCACAAAAAAGAAATAAACAAATAAACAAGATGGTCAAGCCATTCTATTGATTCTAATGATCTTCCTTTTTATAAAATAAAAGAAAATCCAGATTTTATTCTTCTCTAGGTCATTACGACAGCAGATAAATAAGTCAGAAATTCCGTAAAAAAAATGATCTTCCTCAACAAGTGCTGAATTTTGGCATTACTTTTGCCTGTGGACCTCAACCTTGGTGCAATGATTTCCAATTTTATCCATTCATGACTCCTTATGTCTAGAGCTTTGACCAGAATCTGGTAAAGATCCACTGAAAACCAGCAGAGAAAATCCTGCAAAAAGTAGGCATACACCTCTCTCTAATCAATATGAAACAATTAGGCATACACCTCTCTCTAATCAATATGAAACAATTAGGCATACACCTCTCTCTAATCAATATGAAACAATTAGGCATACACCTCTCTCTAATCAATATGAAACAATCTCCCTATTTTTTCATAAAAAAAAAAGGGAGACTGAAAAAGACCAAAAGAAGCTTGTAATACAGCACAAGATAAAAAGCTCATAGCAAAGACATGCGTGCATGTGTATACCTCCAGAGAGTTGGCTATTGGCAGTCTCCATCTTGTCCAGCAACGTCTGTAGCTGTTCCTCAAGGGGCATACTCTGTCGCACTTGTTGCATGAAACTGGAGACTGCGACACAACCAACTGACTGATAAACTGATCTCTACCATACCTAATTCCTCTCACTTTTCTCACACACATGTCCTCATCATAAAGTATACATGCATTAGTATACATGTATCACTTCACACACACACTCTTCTCTCTCAAACATACATCTGTGCACAAGTTCACTCACACACATAACTATAATTATTGTAATTATTATCATTACCATCATTATGGACAAATCAAGTTTCTTTTTGTAAAAAAAAAGCAGTAAGAAATAAATGTGCAGTATAACAAGAACACTAATGAAAACACTAACTATTCACACAACGATGGTTTCTTATAAATAGAACTAATTCTAATTTAAATCTAGCACAATGTTAAGAGACAAAGGGCAGAAAAACAGTTCAACATACCAAAACCAAAGCACAAAAATAACAAAAACTGACTAAAAACTAAGTCAAAAAGAAAAAGTATGCAAAACAATGATACAAGATGAAAGACCTGGCCTCAATCTGCTCATCAAAACAAACCAGCACAATCTGCCCCTTTTCTAAGATCAGCTATAAAAAAAATCTGATCTCTGACTCACAATCTTCCAGGTTCTCCGGTTCCTGTGGCTTGGGCGCCTGCTGCAGATGCATGCCTGTCTCCATGTCAAAACCCACTCTCTCTGCCAGCTTGCGAGCGGCCCGAATAATGGCTCCACCCTACATACAATTAAACACATAATAAACAGTGAAGCAGGCCTGCTGATGGTCATCATTTCATTTTGTTACAATGTCTATCTGAAATAATGGCCCCTTTCCCCAAGGAAAGCATGTCACTATAGTACAGCACCACACATTTCTTTTTTTCTTTTCCTCTGCACATGTTTTCTAAACAATGACAGATTTTTAAACAGAATTCTGCCATAGATCTATCATATCATCTGCAAGACTCTGGACTGGGCCTGCAAATCACCAACAATGAGGGTCAGGCGCTGTGCAAGATAAAGGATGAGCTCCGCAAAATCTCATCTGCTGGTGCACCCATACTAGCACCATCATGCACACACACAGACACGCACAAACTATGCACAAAACACAAGGTATGTCCCAAAATAATTTAAGACATTTGTTAAACTTAAAAAAAAAAGATTAAACATTAATTACATGTAGTTTTGGAAAGGTAGTTTTTTCCCTCTATCAACCCTTTGACTCCCTCACCCTATCCACCAGCTTCCAGAGGAAGCTGGTAGATAGGGTAAGTAAGCTGGTGGATAGGGTGAGGGAGTCAAAGGATTGAGTTTTGCTTTGCTAGTATGGCTGACAAGGCAAGATGCTGGTGTAAAATAAACTTTGTCATTGACTTTCTACGTCTGAACAGTTTTGCTCAGCTCGTTTGGCAGCGACAGTCATAACAAAACATTCTAACTGTTTATACTCTAAATTTATATAATTCTATATTTCAGTCATGTTTCATATACTTACTTCATTCTGAAGTATGGTTTGCATTACTGTACTGTTTCCTTATTGTGATGCTTTTTGTATTTGTGGTATATTTATGTGTGTTACTGTTGCAAAACATTGTACACAGATGGCAAGTAAGGTTTTGTTATATCACAACATATCTTACTATTCTTAGACAAACTTTATAGAGACATGATTTTCTACATGCAGCCATTATTGTTTGTAATTACATACATATTACCAATTGGTCCTCCTGCACTAGCAATGCCAAATTATTATGTATTTTCCATTCGCATGTACTTGTCCATATAAAAACATATTTGTGCATATAGGCCTACATGACATGAAGAAAATGGTGTTGTTATCAAAATATATTTAAATACCACCGGGCGACCTATTACATTAAATATGACAAATATCACATCATCATCTCGGAACTGTCAAGGACTTCCAAAAATGAAAATATGTTTTTCATTTTCTCAAGAAAAAAACAACAACTCATATAACATTTATTATTCATACGACAATCATTTTAAAGCAAGGTTAGAAAGGTAATCTCATCAGAAGGGGTTATGAGTGTTTCTTCTCATCATAAAATGTATGGAGAGCAGCAGTGAATTGTCAAGGACTTCCAAAAATGAGAATATGTTTTTCATTTTCTCAAGAAAAAAACCCCAACTCATATAACATTTATTATTCATAAGTCAATCATTTTAAAGCAAGGTTAGAAAGGTAGTCTCATCAGATGGGTTATGAGTGTTTCTTCACATAAAATGCAAGGGGAGCAGCAGTGAATTGTCAAGGACTTCCAAAAATGAAAACATGTGTTTCATTTTCTCAAGAAAAAAACAACTTATTTAACATTTATTGTCCATAAGACACTCATTTTAATGCAAAGATAGAAAGGTATGTCTCATCAGAAGGGATTATGAGTGTTTCTTCACATCATAAAATGGAAGGGAAGTGGCAGTGTTATTTAACAATAACTCTGAATTCAAAATCAACAGAAGAGAAAAAGACGATTCTGACAACTTCGTCATGATATCCTTGACCACTATGAAGAAAATATTAAGAAATATATCAAGTCAACACTTAATACTGGTAGGTGACTGGAACTGACTCTTGACCAATTGTTGGACTGCGATAATTATGTCAATACCAATAATCCAAAAGCAAAAGGATCAGTGGAAAACATGATGCAGAAATTAAACCTGACAACATGTGTGGCAAGAAAATAATCCACAATCTCACCTGCAGCCATTCTTCTTTTTCTCTTGAACTGTGTTATTTTCAAAGCCAGCAAATCTATCCAGAATTAGAGAACTACACAGTGGTAAAGTGATGCATATTTCTATTTTGTAAGACAGTTATGAGTAGCCAATCTTAGAATCTATCCAAAAATGGAGCTTACACAGTGGTACAGTGATACATATTTTTGTTTTCAAAGATATGCAAGAGTAGCGAATCTATCCAAAACTAGAGAAATACACAGTGCAAAAGTGATGCATATTTTTGTATACAGCAAGCAGACTTATGTAGCCTGTTATCACATTTTACTGACAGTGATACTTGAAAAACGCTATCTTACCAAACAGAATTCATACAAATTAATTTATAACAAATTCAATCTCTCTTCTCTCTCTCCTCTTTTCACTCCCCCCACCCCCACCCTTTTCTCTCTAGCAAAGAATCACATCTCACTGATACAGAATTAAGCAAAGTCAAAATGGCTCAAAATTCAAAAACAGTTTTTAAAACATGGAATTTCTGTCTGCTGATACTGGATCAAACTTGGAGCCACAATGGACATGGTCTGACAGAAAGAGTTCTTTTTTCATTCCACTATGACAAAGATAAGTGATTCAAGTTGCTTGTTTCCATGTTTCATAGATATATTACATCATTTCAGTGCTTGAAAAAGAACACACACACACACACACACACACACACACACACACACACACACACACACACACACACACAACACACACACACACATACACACACACACAGGTATCAGTCACCTAGGGGTAACTAGGCCACTGTTTACAAAGTGACAAAGGGGACCTGATTCCAATTAATCTTTGTTTCGTCGAAATGATTACCAGGACAGCCAGTGCCATGTCTGTTGTAGTGATGAAACTGTTTCAGTCTGGTCAATATTCTCAACACATCTGATTACATGCTCTTTTTTGTCTGTCCTGATTAACTATTGATAGATTAAACTTGAGTTGTCTTTAATGTGGTGTCAGCCCTGGTACGGCCTTAGTGTTTGACTGGGCTATGCGCTACATGAACTGAACCAATTAATGAAAGCCTCAATTCTTGACAGATAGCACTTTGTACACATAATTACTTTTGCCAAGAATCAGATTGAATTGACATTTATATACTATAATAAAATGACAGAACCAAGTCCAGTAATACTGCACTACTGTCACCAATCTGAACGGACACACCCTTACTACAATGAATCAATACAAGGGTACAAAGTCACTACAGCCAAACTAGGGCTTTTTCTTCTCTTTGTGAGTCCATGTATACAATATCCACACGTACTTTCCCTGATTAAGTCAAAAGTATCAGTCACAGGGACATAGCAGGGTAGGTGGGGGTGGGGGGGGGGGGGGAGGTTCCAAGAGAACTGATCACCTTGTTTCAGTAGGGAAAATGATCAGGATAGGTCAGGTTACAAAGTCAACTTTCCCCCCTTTAATGGTTCTCACATTCCATTCCAGACCAGATTACAACACCCCTAACAGTAATACACTACGAAAAGTGTGTTAAACTTTCAGCTTTATTCCTTAGTTTGCTTCTATTTGCTGCATTACACAAAAAAGCCCTCAACATGTATCACTTAGCAACTTCAAAACAACGTTTCTCACATCACGTCCACCACCTCACCCCACCTCTCTAGCTCTCTGGTATTTTTAGCCAAAGATGTAACTAGTTAGGCCACCCTCTAAAATCACTTATTCTAAGTGTTCCCATGAGCAAGCGTACGCTGGGAGGGGAGGGGGGGGGGGAGGCTGTAAACACCCATGAAGGGTGGAATGGAGGAAACATATTTGTGTGCATGCCAGACTGAGCAAGAGGGTGAGTGAGGAGAGGGAAGAGGAGGGAAGAGAGAAATAGAAAGAGGGACAAGCGGACTAGAGAAGGGGAGAAAGAGAAAACAGAAAAACAGAGGGTGAGAGGGGCCATAAAAGAGAGAGAGAGAGAGAGAACAAGACTGGAGGAGAGGGAGCTACAATGCATGCATAATGTTGAGGACTAGTGTCACTATGGACGAAAACTGATGTCATTACAGGGTGGGGTGAGGACCAGTGTTATTACAGGGTAGGGTGAGGACAGGTGTTATTACAGGGTGGGGTGAAGACTGGTGTCATTACAGGGTAGGATGATGACTGGTGTCATTACAGGGTAGGATGATGACTGGTGTCATTAGTGTGGTGTGAGGACTGGTGTCAATACAGGATGGGGTGAGGACTGGTGTCAATACAGGGTGGGGTGAGGACTGGTGTCATTACAGGGTAGGATGATGACTGGTGTCATTAGTGTGGTGTGAGGACTGGTGTCAATACAGGATGGGGTGAGGACTGGTGTCAATACAGGGTGGGGTGAGGACTGACGTCATTACAGAGTGGGGTGAGGACTGGTGTCATTACAGGGTGGGGTGAGGACTGGTGTCATTACAGGGTGGGGTAAGGACTGGTGTTATTACAGGGTGGGGTGAGGATGGTGTCAATACAGGATGGGGTGAGGGCTGGTGTCATTACAGGGTGGGGTGAGGACTGGTGTCATTACAGGGTGGGATGATGACTGCTGTCATTACAGGGTGGGGTTAGGGCTCGTGTCATTACAGGGTGGGGTGATGACTGTTGTCAATACAGGGTGGGGTGATGACCGTTGTCAATACAGGGTGGGGTGATGACTGGTGTCAATACAGGATGGGGTGAGGACCAGTGTTATTACAGGGTGGGGTGATGACTGTTGTCAATACAGGGTGGGGTGATGACTGTTGTCAATACAGGATGGGGTGAGGACTGGTGTCAATACAGGGTGGGGTGAGGACTGGTGTCATTACAGGGTGGGGTGAGGACTGGTGTCATTACAGGGTGGGGTAAGGACTGGTGTTATTACAGGGTGGGGTGAGGACTGGTGTCAATACAGGGTAGGGTGAGGGCTGGTGTCATTACAGGGTGGGGTGAGGACTGGTGTCAATACAGGATGGGGTGAGGACTGGTGTTATTACAGGGTAGGGTGATGACTGGTGTCATTACAGGGTGGGGTGAGGACTGGTGTCAATACAGGATGGGGTGATGACTGGTGTCAATACAGGATGGGGTGAGGACTGGTGTCAATACAGGATGGGGTGAGGACTGGTGTTATTACAGGGTAGGGTGATGACTGGTGTCATTACAGGGTGGGGTGAGGACTGGTGTCAATACAGGATGGGGTGATGACTGGTGTCAATACAGGATGGGGTGAGGACTGGTGTCAATACAGAATGGGGTGAGGACTGGTGTTATTACAGGGTAGGGTGATGACTGGTGTCATTACAGGGTGGGGTGAGGACTGGTGTCAATACAGGATGGGGTGATGACTGGTGTCAATACAGGATGGGGTGAGGACTGGTGTCAATACAGGATGGGGTGAGGACTGGTGTTATTACAGGGTAGGGTGATGACTGGTGTCATTACAGGTTGTAGTGATGACTGATGTCATTACAGGGTGGGGTGAGATCTGGTGTTATTACAGGGTGGGGTGATGACTGGTGTCAATACAGGGTGGGATGATGACTGGTGTCATTACAGGGTGGGGTGATGACTGATGTCATTACAGGGTGGGGTGATGACTGGTGTTATTACAGGGTGGGGTGAGGACTGGTGTCATTACAGGGTGGGGTGATGACTGGTGTCATTACAGGGTGGGGTGAGGACTGGTGTCAATACAGGGTGGGCTGATGACTGGTGTTATTACAGGGTGGGGTGAGGACTGGTGTTATTACAGGGTGGGGTGAGGACTGGTGTCATTACAGGGTGGGGTGAGGACTGGTGTCAATACAGGGTGGGGTGATGACTGGTGTCATTACAGGGTGGGGTGAGGACTGGTGTCAATACAGGGTGGGGTGAGGACTGGTGTCAATACAGGGTGGGGTGATGACTGTGTCAATACAGGGTGGGGTGATGACTGGTGTCATTACAGGGTGGGGTGATGACTGGTGTCATTACAGGGTGGGGTGTGGACTGGTGTCATTACAGGTTGGGGTGAAGGCTGGTGTCATTACAGGGTGGGGTGTGGACTGGTGTACAGGGTGGAATGAGGACTGGTGTCATTACAGGGTGGGGTGAGGGCGGGTGTCACTACAGGGTGGAATGAGGACTGGTGTCATTACAGGATGGGGTCAGGGCTGGTGTCATTACAGGGTGGTGTAAAGGCTGGTGTCACTACAGGGTGGGGTGAGGACTGGCGTTATCATGGGATGGGCTGAAACTAACGTGTGGTGTCACCTCCACAGTAATAATATCCACTTAGTACTACTAGCATAGACAAGCGCCCTGAGAACCTGTACACACTTCCACACTGTTACTGCTAAGACCTTGGTTCACCATCACCAACAAAAATCCTACTATTCATTTAATTTCTGTTCACAAAATAAGTTTATACTATACTAAAACCTAAGTAGAACTGAAATACTGTAATAAATTTTAAAAAATAGATATAAACAAGCTGCATCACAAAATGAGATGTGAATGCACAATGATTCCAAACCTAGCGGTTCTGGAACACAATTTTTTTTCAGAAAAGCTAAATTGCTTTGAATTATACATGTCATTTACTGATTTAGGGCTGCAAGTGCAAATTTGACTGCGAGAGGGACATAAAATACAAATAGCTGAACAAATCCAACACTGAAACAATGTGCTTAAGTCAACCTATTCCCCCCTTTTTATATACATATTATTACAGAAAATCCTGATTTTGTACTTCTCAAGATCAGTGAAACTGAAAACTTATAAAATGAAATAAAATTTGCAGGAAGGGAAGATGATGGCAGACGGTCACAACCATGAAAACAGAATTTCTGTGACCTTGACCTTAGATCATGACTCCCAAATTCATGTAATTCTGACTCATCAACAGTCCACACATTAGACCCACACTTGGTATGCTTCCATCCACAAACAGGTAAGAAAAATTCTATGAACACACTTTCGTCTACATTCACAGATGCAAACACCTCTCTCAAGGTGATATTAAACAATGTTCCCTTCATTCTTATTTAAAAAAAAGGGAGACTGAATAAAATATTAAATACTAAAGTAAACAGTTAACACAAATACTACTTAGAAAAGATTAAAATGAAGACTTAAACATTTTTTTAAAAGGTTGAAAGTTAATATCTAAAAAAAAAAAAAGAAATTATCTAGAAATACAAACTGATAGTGATCATCTGACTCTGCCATACTCTATAATCAATAGCCTATATTTATCACTCAAAAGCAAATACTTAAACAAATACTACCTTCAAAACATATCATGTTTCTTTAGAAACACTTTCATAGGGACTGTTAATACTCTGCCTCATTCTGATAATAAAACTGGATTTCTAACTTTGCCATATAATATTTCGTTCAACAAAATCATCCAACTTCAAAAAGATGCTATTTCCTATCATCAGGATTGATAATAATATTTAAAATTTTGATCCTCTGAATTATCTGTGATAATCCCACATCAAACATTTGAAATGATCACTTCCTTACTCCTATCTAAGGTTATTCCATTGATCTGCATCCCTACTGATAAAGAAATGAAAACCAAACTCCAACTGTATTATTCTGATCCTCTAAACAGCTCAGTTGGTTAACCCTTTGACTCCCACATCCTGTCCACCAGTTTCCTGCACTGTAAGCTAGTTGGTGGATGGGGTGCAGGAGTCAAAAGGTTAAAGCATCATACTGATAATGCAGGGGTCACGAGTTCAACTCTTTGGTTCGGGCTTTTAGGTTCAACTCAGGAAGGCCACGATTCTGTGGCCCCCATTAGCTCAACAGGTATAGCGCTAGGCTGATAACACATGTTTTGTTGGTTGGACATTCAAGCAACCACAGGGTGGGTCTTTTTTTGTTTGCTTGCTGCTTTTTTCCTTTCTTTTTTAAAATTTTTTTTTAAGTAGACTGGCTAGTTCTGCTGCTGAAGCTGTGGACTCAAACTTTTTAAGCCGCACATTCAATCCCAGACCTCAACATGAAAATTTACCTCTTTACTGCTTGTCTTAAAGCACCAATCATTCCGATGGTGTCAAGTTGATGTTTCACAGGACCCATGTTCTCATCCCCTTCCCTGTTTCAAGATCTTCCCAGAGACTGGGCTTACAAAAGATCAAGGTGCCTACAAGACAATTACTGGCAGATCCAGGTGGAGTGTGTATGGAACTGACCTAGTCCGATGAATTCCTCTTGAAAAAGACTCTGAACTCTTGCAATAAACAGAAAAGCTCTTGTAATCAATCATAAAGTGATCAGCAGATGCATTTTGAACTCAAGGGAAAAAGAAAGACTGCTGCAATAAGCTGGCAACAGCTGTAAGTATGTGAATGGAAAAACCAAAACCAGGACAGCCAAATCTTTAACACATGTTGATAGTGTCAGAGTGGGAAAAAAACACAGTGATGTGAAAATGGCAGTACATGGGATGCCAAGCCATGAGATGTGTGCAATATCCTCTCTGTACAAATTAAGTGCTTTGTCACTTGCCCATCCCCTCTTCTCCCAACCCCCTATCCTTCTCTTTCTCTCTGCTTAGCTTCACCATACATCAATACTAGTCAGTGCCCTCAGAATACTTAAGATGCTATCCTCCAACACTAACCAAAGCACTGTAAACACGGGGTAACCTTTTGCACTTTTTTGTTTGTTCTTTCATTTTGTTCCTAGAAAACTTGTTTGAAAAACCTATACTGCATGCCATTTATGCAGATTATTTCATGTGTGATAAACATTTCCACTTATACACCACAGTTAATTTCCTTGTTGAAGACATTTACACATGATCACAACCTGCTTATCACTGGCATTATCTATGAATGCATACTGTATCTGATTTACAGTGGACATGCGAGACATCTCCAAGAAGAGAGTCATAATGAAGACAGCTTGGCATACAGGCAAATAACTACTACTTAACTTTCTGGCAACATTCCCTTCTTTAGCTTCTACACCATGCACAAATTATGTCAAAGAACGCACACACAACGACACATGCCAATACACAAAATCAATAAATCAATCAAGACACACATGCACATACACAAAATCAATCAATGAATCAATTCCAGCTTAAATTGATAAGCAAGCCTAATAATACAGAATTTTGCAAATTCTCATTTAAGAAGTAAAACTTCTTGAAAATACATTTTCAAATCACACGCCACAACAAGAAAGAAAATACAAGTGACACAAAACAGTTTATTCAACATGCACGAAAAAGTACCCCATTATTCTATAATGCTCCAGTCTTCTTGCCGAGCAAGCAGTTCCATGTCACTGACAGTTATATAATATATATCAACTTTTCAATAAATACAAAAACCACCAACGTCACACTACAGGAAAACAATCTTTTTTCCTAAACAGAAAGACTTCTGCAAAAGAACACTGGGGACCAACATACTGTGGAGTCCATCCACAAGAACACACCTACAACCAAGTTCCAGCAATAACATACCTTTCTGTTTTCCCTGTTGACTTCCTTTTCTTTTCCTTCTGTAAAATACTGTCTATAGCGAACAAAATTTACATCGCACTAATAAATTCCTCTTTGTACGAATGAGGTGTTGTTTCCCAAAGGCCAAGCTTGCTAAGCGTAGTCTTGCCCTACAACGAACAAGCGTTCATCTGCTCAGCATCACAAACTACATCATAGCACAGTGATCAGCATGACGGGCTTGCGGGCATGCATGCGTGTGTGTGTGTGTGGATTGCGCGCGCTCAAGTCTGTTTCTTCTGACTGATAAATGTCAAAATGATGACATATAAAACAGGGAATGCTGCATCACCACCAGCAAGTAACAAATAAACAGTGCTGTGTGAAGCTCACAGATTATAGTTACTACAACCTACTGCTATAATGAACACATGTCTCCCTCATATTTCATTCTAGGTGGACTCCTCTTACGTCAATTTCAAAGTCACTCAGTGCTGAATTAAAACAGCATAACGTCGCTTATACCACCACCATTGAAAATAAAAAATATGTTCATGTAAAATGTTCACATTACCTAAAGTCAAAGAAATAACACATGCAATGTACAAGCTGTGAGATGAGACACCAACAACAAAACCCATCATAAGTGTATACATACAGACATGCACTGCACAGTCACACATGTCACAAACACACTAAAATGAAAATCTTATCATGCTTAAGAGTCACACCTGTCATCTCTACTTATCAAGTTTGAAAAAGATAACACCAAAATGAGAACACAACGTCAAATTATCAAAAGCAAAAAACAAAACAAAAAACAAAACCACACCCAAACACACACAGACATAAACACATCATTGCAACATTGGACATTAACATGATAACACCACAGTTTCACATAAAGCGAAATCATAAGGAAGAAATAACACACAGACATGAAACAAAAGCATAAAAGAAGGAAAAACTGAGTACAGAAACCAAACAACAATAAGAAAGAAGGAAATAGAGTACAGAAAAAAAGAGGATATACTGAGTTGGCAAAAGCACTGAACAATCGAGAATGGTGGCTTCCCAGAAGCCAACTCATAGTGTTTTGAGGAAACAGATGGACCCTGCAATGTTTTGAAGTCCTCAAAACTAGTACACAACACTACCGGTAGCAGGCTACAAAGTGAACTCATTTACTGCAATCACTACAACTGCAGGACTGTGCTTTCACATCACAGGCTCAACAATGCAACTTAAAACTGTTAGCCACTGATATCACAGGAAGAAGGACACCGCATCTCTTTGTCCTCTGTGTACAAGTGTATATTACGCGTGTATTTTTTATGGACATATGGAGCACAGAGGATGACAACTTGAGTCAAGAGTCATACACCTGACATGCTATGTATATTCAAACCTTTTATTTTTTTCTCTTGCTGTGCATGTATGCATGCACATGTGCATGTGTATGTGTGTGTGCATGTACGTGCATGCACTCATACAAAGACTTGTTTTCGTTTATGTTATTTTGCTCCCCTTTCCTCTAAGTGACTAGTGATTTCTGAGACTACTTTTCATTTTATGGTTTGTTATTGTAAGTTCTTAAATTTAACAACATTCTGTACCTGTAAAGTACGGTAAGCATGCTTCTGACACTGACTGTCTACTCTATACAGAAGAAATTATCATCATCATTATTATTTAAGCCACTCAACCCTTTGGTTTTTTAATTCGATGACAAATCACGCTACAATGACCACAGTGAATCATGGCTGTCACGTTCACAAACTTGAGTTAGTTTGGTTGTGTAAATAGTAACAATCTGTTACATATTACTTATTTTATTACTTCTTTTCTTTGTTACGGTGTCATGCAAAAAGATAATTTCATTCTACCACCCAAAATAACATGTCCTTTTACAAGCCAAAAAAAAAAAAATCTTACCTGGTCTCTGAGTTTGATAGCAGCCTTGTAGAACATGGAGTGAGGATCGTTGTAGGTTATGCAGTTTTCAACAATGAGGTCAAAGTCGTTGGTGAATTCCTCTAAAGAACGATACTCATGGCCATCCACTTTGCTCCTCATTGTAGAGAAATCCATGGGATTGGCCACATACTGTAAATAATCTGGCACCTA
>JAPXFY010000018.1:68751124-68766124 GCA_030674185.1 Monoplex corrugatus
TTCTTAAGAAAGTATGATAAAAACTTAAATTTGATGACACCAAAGTAACAAATTCATGAGGTACCCCTTGTTTCAATTTTCAGCATCCCAAACCAGAACCTCTCTTAATTAAGTGCAATGACAGCAGCCATCACTCAACTAAAAATTGCAAAATCACCAGGACTACACAATATTTCTATAGACCTGCTGAAAAACACAGGTGAATCAGGAATCAAAGCATTGCACTACCTCTGCTGTAAGGAAAACATGTGAACTGCCAACAGAGTGGAAGCTACAAGTTTGCTACACTGCACAAAGATGGAAAGATCAGATTGTAATAACTACAGAACCACTGCTCTAATCAGTCATGCAAGCAAAACCCTACTCATCATAACACTAAAACAGAATGAGATTAATTAAAAGAGGAAGAAGAGCTGTCAGACTGTCAAGCAGGTTACCAGGTCAACAGAGCAACCATTGAAATATTACTCATTTCACAAATCATGATCGAGAAAATCAGAAATACTAATAAGAGATCAAGAGGTCCTTTTATTTCACCAACTACAGGAAAGCATTTGACAGTGTCATACATGATCACTATTTGATATCATGAGGAAGATGGGCTTCCAGTTCCACGAACATCTAATTTCTCTTACCGCTGCCCTATTCAACACCCAAAAAGCAACAATTAGATGGAACAGCCAAAACTGTGAATATTTTAACAATTTAAGAAAGGAGTCCATTAGGAATACATCCTCTCAACTCATCTCTTCAACATCTACACACAGATTGTGAGAGAAGATACTGAAGACACAAAACTAAAAACTGGTGGTTGAAAAATCACAAACCTACGATATGCTGATGATACTGCTCTGATGTCGGACAATATCACCAGCATTAAAGAAGAGAATTCTCTACAGAGTAGATAAAGCAGGCAAGAAGGCATTTTAAATCTAAATATGCCAAAATGACAACAACAAAAAATGCATCTAACAAATTGAGATTTTTTTTTCTCATATTCAAATCAATAAGTCTGCATTAAAATATATGGGAATGATATAAAGTATTTAACTTTTAAGCTTAATTAAACCTCATTATGGCACATGTACTACAAATATCAAATGAGTAGAAAAGGCAAAACAGAAAATGATCCAACTCACCAACATCAGGACAGACAGACACACACAAAAATCAAAATATAATGTCTGATCTGGCCATTAATTCCTGGCTGTAAAGAAGCATGGGCATGCACTATGCAAAAAAGCAGATCTATAAAAATAATGATCAAAGCAGCAGAGATGTGGTTCTACAACAGCTTCTTGAGTCAAATAAACTAACAAAAGAACAAATGAAAGCATTTTTAATGAACTCATAATCCAACATCAACTGCTGGCAGAAATTAAAATAAAAAAAAAAGCAAAAAAACATCGGCTATGCAATTCATAACACCAACACAACTGTCAATGACAATAGTTTTGCAAGTGATAGTGAGGCTTCCCAAGACACCTGATCTCACTCTTAACATCTCTCTACCAAGACCAACAGGCAGCAATTAGATAGAACACAGAGCGCTGTGACTTCTTCGAGATCATCAATAAAGGAATCAGGCAAGGTTGCATTCTCTCGCCCCTCCTCTTCAACATATGCACAGAGCAGGTAATCAAAGAGGCAGACACAGAGGATACTGGAGTAAAAATAGGAAGAAGGAATATCACCAACCTAAGATATGCTGCTGACACTGCCCTATTAGCAGGAGACATCATAAGCATGAGGAGAACTCTATATCAAGTAGATGTGCAAGACACAAGGCAGGACTGAAACCGAATACCAAAAAGACCAAAGTCATGCACATAGAAGGATCAGCTAACCAGCCACAGCAGAGCATATGAATAGATAAAACAGAGCTGGAAAATGTGGACAACTTCATATACTCGAACTCTGTCAAAACCAACACAGGATCTTGCAGCAAGGACATCAGATCACTAATAGGATTGGCCAAGCAAAAAATAGTCCAAATCAGAATTTTACGCTGCTTGATTTGGCCTGTTGTCATGCACGGATGTGAAGCCAGGACAAAAGATGACAAAAATAAAATAAACGCAGCAGAAATGTAGTTCTACAGGAGTCTTCTCAGAGTAAAATGGACAGACAAAAGAACCAATAAAAGCATGCTAAAGGAATTAGCTGTCCAACGTTAAATGCTCCCAGAGATCAGCAAAAGAAAACTGAAGTATATCGGGCACATGAACAGAAACACAAGAACCGACTTGATGACATCAGTCCTGCAGGGGAGAGTCGAGGCAAAGAGAAAACAAGGAAGGCCAACAAAATCCTTCATGGCAATATCGCTGACACCTGCAAACTGGGGCTCCATGACATCATACACAGAAGCAGAGACCGTGTTGCCTGGCGACCTTTTGTGACAAAGAGTGGACTTCCACCATCGTCCACGGCGATGGAGATGGATGGATGAGTGAGGCCAAAAGAAATCCGAGCAAACTATCCACCTCCTACATGAACATCATCAACATCAGCGGTCTGAAGGTACTTACAGAGTAGTCAAGACCGGACTACAGAGTGAATGGGGAAGAGCTGTTGTGATACCTGCTGCAGCTATCATCGAACTTGATAATGCTGACAGGTCAGGTGAGGTGAGGTGTAAGCACACACAGCTCAATAACTGGTTCCTTCTCACAGTCTTAAAAAACAATTCCCTGAATCTCTGGATTGAAAAGTGATCACTCAAAGAGCTCATTGTTTTTGATTGTTTTCGCTCATTGTTTCTGTTTGTTTTTTTGTTTGTTTGTTTGTTTGTGATAACAATGATGGAAGTATTCTGTCGTCCAAGATTCAAAAATAGCAAAATGTAAAATTTTGTATGTTGGCTAAAAATACAAAGTCCATTCTAAAGATTATATTATTGTCATGCTAGCAATAACAATAATTTCATCAGTTTACAATCATTTTCAAGTCTCTATACCCTGTGGTTGTATCAGAGCCTGGAATTGCTAAGAAAAAAAAAGAGGAAACTTCTAGGGGTGTCCGGGGGCATGCTCCCCCGGAAAATTTTTAAAATCAAGACTAAAATCTGTGCATTCTGAGGCATTCTGGAGACAAATTTAAAGGCATCTAACACACTGAAAATCACAATGAATATCAGTCAAAAGAGTATTTAATAAACATTGGGCACAAGATCAGGATCCATCATACACAGCAGATCGTTTCAGTGTGTTCATACACAGACATATTCATCAAAACTAACTAGAAGGCTTATCCAAGTCAGAACGACGAAAGAATCTTGCCAGAGATGTTTGCTTTTTTTTTCGTTTGGTTTCTGTCTGTGCTTGATCAGCTGTTTTTTTCTTTTCTTTTTTTTAAGTATAGTCGTCGATTTTTTTTTAACGTGAAAAATATTTTTTTGCGCGATTTTCGATTTTGATCTCCGCGGAAATCCTCGTTTCCGCGACGAATTCCAGGCTCTGTTGTATGTTAATGCTGAATTAAATACACTCATATGGAGGGCCATGGTCACCGCCATGAGGCAGGGCACATGATGATGATGATTCATTAAAAATAAAATGATCAGTTGGGTGAATTCTAAATTGATTCAGGAACAAAGATTTGCAAAGTAATACTTTCCCACTGTAATTTGTGACTCTAATATTATTTTTCAACCTTCCCAAGAAAGGAAATCTCTAACACTGCCACAACTACCACACTATCAGTAATTAGCCATGCCAGAACAGTAATGCTATGCTCAAAATCATTCTAAACAAATCGCAGCTGAAAGCAGATCACCACAACTGATGAAGAACCGGTAGATTCTACAAGGGCAGAAGTACAACCCAACAGATCCTTTACCTCCATATTCTTCATAAAAGACACTTCCAACACCAGAAGGAGTTCTGTGTCATTGGTTATGGACTTTGATTAGTTCATGTGGGTTCATGTGGGCCACAAAGAAGAAAACTTAATTTAACATAGGCAAAACCTAATCAACACCGTCTAGCAACCAAAGCGGTAATTAGACTAGTTGAGTACTATTGATGAGTGGTTCCATACTTTAAATGAACAGCCTACATTTTTCAACATATTCCTTGAATATATCACAACTGACCCACTTGAAGAACTTGTCACTAAATCAAATGTCAGCACTGTGAGCATTTCACCTGGAAAAAGAACAATCATGAATATTTGCTTCACAGATGAAACTGATGGCCTGGTTGGCAGTAAGTGAAAACTTGATAAGCTTGTGAAAAGATTAGAAGAAACATCAAGAAGATATGGTACTGAAATAGCACTGTGAAGACCAAGTTGATGGCCAACCACACCACCATCATAACTGTTGATGAAACTGTCCATGGTCCAAAACTAGAAACAGTTCAACAATTCACCAGACCAGGTAACAAGATCCAATGGCCTCTAATTAAATCAAACTTCCAGAGTACTACTTGGAGGGAGATGGAGGGAAAAGCCAGGAAAAAAAAACAAGAAAAAAACGATAGACTGACATCAGTTGGAATGGACAGAGAAACCTAGGATTTGGCACACAACCACAGAGCTGAAGGAGTCTAGTGAACAATTCTTAGGTGCAGTGCCAAAATGACTCTTCATGAAGGTAAAGAAGACTTATTTAAGAGCATGATACTTGATAGTAACCTGATCGTTCTGACCCACCCAGGGGGAAAAATGGTGATGATGATGATGATGACCCAGGCAATTTAGGAACACATTTGTTGTTGCTTTGAAGAGAGTGACTGCCACTAAGAGTAAGAGTATGATATTGATCCCTTACTTGTGGTTGAACCAACATCATTCTGTTTTGGTAATTCAGTAAGACAAGAACTACTTAAGACAAAATTAAAAAAAAACCTGAATTTACGATGGCAGGAAGATATACATTGCACAAACAAACAAACAAAAAAGCCAAACAAACAAAAAAAATGTGTCTCATTTGGGCACTTCACTTCTGAAATTTTCAAGATTTTCTAAAGTTAAAAGGCAACAAAAACTTATAAAAAAGAACTACTGATTAATAACAATTCTCGACGACAACTGACCTTTCGCAGACTTAACTTCTTAAGCCTACAAATCCCTTCTGTCAAAAGACTGAAAACTTTCACTTTTAAATGAAAACAATCATCACATGCTGGATCAAACAACCAAGACAAAACATGGTGGCTGAAATGATTTAGCATGCTGCATTCAATTTCAAAGTTTCTTCAGTGTGTGTGCCCATACAGATTTTGCAGGCAGCAACTATGAGCATCCGCTGTATTTCAATGTGGTACAGGTCACTAAAATTCTCTATTTCTAAGATTCTGAGGAACTTTTTAGTTTTTTTCCTGGGGAAACTAGGTCAGTTTCCAGTGAAAATCCATGACAATTCCCATGTTTGCTGAAGACTTAGCAATTGCTTTTTTGATTTTAAACTGTTTTGCTGGGCCTAAAGCATTTGAATTTATATATAAAATATACCAAGTTGATTTGAACTTCCCAGCAAAAATTCATTTTGTAGATTCCTTTTGTATTGAGGAAACCAAGAAACGCAGCTATATGGTCAGCTGAGCAGTTCACAGGGTTTTTTTTTGCAGTTGTTTGATTTTTTTGTTTGTTTGTTTGTTGTTACATTTCTCATTATGATCATGCAAACCACTACATCCACAGAAATGTTTGCAAAGCATATTATTGTAGTGGACCCTTATCTGTTACATGGGTACAACAAAATACCTGCAGCATGCAAGGGCTTTCAACAAAAGTATGGTAACCCAGAGACATCTGTTTGGAAGATTAAAAAAAAATTTTTGGTCAAGGTGATCTTTACTGATGATTTATCTTCACACTTATTTTCACACACACACACACACACACACACACACACACACACACACACACACACACACACAGTGACACACACACACACATATCACCACCACCACCTTCTCTCTTTGGTCAAATTGAATCACCTCTAAAAAAACAACTGGAAACTCATAAAAACAAAACAAACAGGTCCAATGCAATTACACAAATAAAGAGTACCAGAATCAGAAAAGCATGCAGACAATGACAATACATGCTAAAAACAAATACTCACCTTTCTTGAGGTATTATGGGTATGGACACAACTGGAACAGCATTCCTCTTCTCGGCAAGAATTTTTCTGGCTTTACGCATCTTAATTCTTGATTTGGCTTTGGCTTCCTTGGCTGACATACTGTTGTTAGGACTGTCATCATCTGCTAACATTGGGGTCCATTCACTATTGGGGGACATGTGCACATCACAAAATGCTGTCTTTGTCACTCCACTCATTACACCATTGGGTCCTGGCTCTCTGATGGCCTGAATTTTCATAAACAATCCTGCCTGCTGAGCACACGTCACATGAAAGGCCGTGTAGCAGTTTGTTTTATGACACTGGATACAGGCACCTGAGCCCCTCTGCTTGCAGATGTAACAAGTCAGCTTCTTACGGGCAGGTGGAATACGTTCCAGACTGTCAACAGGTTCCAGAAACACAGTGTTGGCAAAACCAACTTCTGGAACCCACAGTGCACACACCACATGGGCCCACCGCCCATCATCTGTCTGCTTGAAAGCTCCACCTTTGTTGGGGCAGAGCACACAGTCTACAGCCCGAGAGGGAGACTGCAGGCAGCGACGACATAACCACTGTCCCTCAGGGATGTAGGGTACACCGTAACACTCTTGGTGCACTGCCAGATTGCACATGTCACAGAAGAGGATTACGTTGCTATTTTGACATTCTCCATCCATGCAGATAGAGCATACTGCATCCTCATCAATAGAAGGACCTTGATCTTTGCCTGCTGTCTGGCTTTGAAAATAAGCTTCCTTCTCAAAGCGATCCATTAGTGTTTCAAAGACTTCTTGTGATATGGTTGTTGTACCATCCCCATTCCGTTTATCATTCATGAGTTCCAACCATGCATGATCCTAAAAAGAGGAAACAACAACAGAGATGAAATAACTCTGAAAATAAGAAGTTATGGTTAGGTTGAAAACAAGTATGTTTTGAATTAATGCTAACAAACTAGTCTTCAAGAGAACTTTATTATCAGAACTTTCGTCATCAAAATCTTTTCAAAATGTGCAACTGAATATTCTCAATTTGCTTTATTGTTATCAATTCAAATCATCCTATCGTTAGTATCAAATTTTATGAATCCTTTTGATCAGTGATATGTTGCACATTATTGGCTTTGCAGATTATACTTATTCATTGTTTACAAGGGACATAAAAAGTAAGAATCTGTTGACCACTGTGAGTGTGACGGAGCTGATTATAAAAACAGTGTGTCCTGATCATTGTGGAGGTAAAAATGGAAGGAAAGACACTGATTAAGTAACCAACAGACTGAAAATGATCAATCAATCAAGACTTCAAATTGTAACCAATCAATCAACGCTAGACCTTGATACTTTCTTGTATTGTCACCTTTTCTGCAATGAGTGCCTTCTTCGCACAATGGCAAGCTGATAAGAATTTTTCTTTATTTTTCAATCAAACTAAAGTCTAAACTCAATGTGGAAATATAAAACATTGAGTGCCAACTGACACACACAATATAGTCTAGCATAATATGAAAATATTATCATACAGTGATACACAGTGCCACTTGAACTACATAATTCATCATCACTAAATCAAAAGATTTATTAACTAAAGGATCATGACTTGAGATTGACATTTCCATCTAAATCAATAAATGTAGAGTTCAATCCTAAATCAGTGAGCGTACAGTGAATCCACCTCACCTGCTTACAACAAATTTCTGGCTATAACATATTTTTTTAAATTTTCCTGCTCACTTCCTTCTCTTTTCCTTTTATAAAATATTGTCTATAGCAAACAAAATCTACAATTGCTCATAACAAACTCCTGCCAACAAAATCTACTATCGCTCATAACAAACTCCTATTTGTACGAACAAGGTGTTGCTGTATAATCTTGCACTACAGTGAACAGGTCAACAAGTGTTCAAAAACTGATAATCTATAGCACATCAATCAGTGTGACTAACGCCAGAAGCAGTGTGTGTGTCACTGTGTGTGTGTAGTGTGTGTGTGTGTGTGTGTGTGTGTGTGTGTGTGTGTGTGTGTGTGTGTGTGTGTGTGTGTGTGTGTGTGTTGTGTGTGTGTGTGTGTGTGTGTGTCTGTGTATGTGTGTGTATGTGTGTGTGTCTGTGTCTGTGTGTGCATGTGTGCACATGCACACACTGGGGTTTTTCTTCTTCTTCTTTCTTCTGGCAATAAGACTGACTGGTAAACATCACAATGATGAAATATAAAATAGGGGATGCTGTGAATAATGTCTGAACTCTATTAGAAAGGCAACAATCAATCAATGTCTTAACTCATCCATCAAAGCAACAATCAATCAGCACTATGCAAGGTCACTGATTTCTCTGATTTCTCTTGCTTGTAAAGTTCTATTATGAACTACTGTTATAATGTAGCTACCATGAACTACTGCTATAACGAAAACACCGAAACCTCCTTTGAATTTCATTGTAGGCAGACTCCCATGTAAGTTTACAGTGAACATTGCAACATTAAAAACAAAGTTCTGCATATCACATTTTCAAAATTCAACCAATTCCTAAAAATTAAAAAAAAAAAAAAAAAGAAGAAAAAATGACCTGCAAATCACATCCTCAACATTCCACCAATTCCTCCATGTTACAATATTCTCTGTACATCCACCTGCATAAACCATTTAAATGTTCTACGCTTTGTCCAATCTGGCATAACTTTAAAATTGATTTAAGACCTAAAAGGGGTCCTTATTATAACATTACAATCTGATTCTCTGAATCTGTTCATCGAAATCTTCAGACTGCTGATGTTTCACTTTTCCTTTGCAAATCCAGTGCCAAGACATTTCTGATCTGCTAGTGCTATGTTTCAATAAAAAGAAAAGAAAACACTGTACAGTGTCTGACTGAAAGTGAAACATATAATTTGAAAAGGAAGACACCTGTATTTATAACAAAACTGAATCAATTTAACTGACATGAATTAATTAATGTAAAGCGCAGTGAGTCCTTCCCTATGTGTGGGAGAACAGCGCTACATGAATCGAATGTGATTTATTATTATTATTACATACCTCTTCATCCATGTCATATTCAACCTCCTCATCCAGCTCATCCACAGACTTCTCAATGTAGCGATAGTAAGCTGATGGATGTTCAGAAGCACTCTTAGGTTTGATATACTCTTCCAGTATTCTCACTTGTGCTTCTGGAAGTCTGGACTGTTGGGGTGGAAGTAGTGAGCCATTCTCCTTTCGTGTTTTACCATGGTCAGCACCCTTGACTGGTTTTTGGGGACTCTTCTCTGCCTTCTCTTCTTTTTCTGTATTGTCCTGATTATCAATCTCATCCTGGGATATAATTTCTAAAGGTTCATAAATGTCAATGCGATGTGTGCGACCTTCTAAGCTAATTTCTACAATCCTCTGTGACTCTGCATATGATAGTGTTTCTCTTGTGTGGGATCGGAAAAACTCAGGCGGAGAAGGTGACCTTTGTTCTCGTCGAGGATGCCACCTGCTGTTACTTGACTTCTTCTTGTTTGGTTTACTGCCAGATCTTGGAGTTTGCACAGGTGAGTCAGGACTGTCGTGATCATAATTGAACATATGAAACTGGATCCCAGAATAGCTCTTATACACTCTGCCACATTTCTGGATAGGGCACTCATATGGTGGCTTCGTGGCACGCAAATTTTGGCAAAAGGTCTTGACATCAAAATCATACACCATGTTGCTTGCTTGCTTCTTTCCACTCACCAGACAAGACCACCTGTTGAAGAACAAATTGAAAGAAATCAGAACTAGCAAAAACTGCAATAGAAATTTATAAATAAAACAAAAGAAACAAGTCAGCTTCATCATTCATGGGGGAAAACTGAACAAGTCACTTGCATACATAATTCATGTTTAATAATTTTCTTCACAAATCAGATCACAACCCCTGTGCATGTTTTTTTTACTTTACAACACACACACACACACACACACACACACACACACACACACACACACACACACACACACAACACAAACAACACACACACACACACACACACACACATGCACACACACACATTATATATTATATTTATAAATTATATATTTTATTAATAAACTCATATACACACACATTCACATATATTTTCAAAATTCTCAGAATACTTTGAATTAAATGTGTTTGTTGGCTCCAATGTTTGGTGTAGATTCAGCACACATGCATTATGATGTACCTAATCTGATTCTTTCTTTTTTTACTTTTATTATAGTTTTAGTTGTGTTCTTCTATAATTTCATTGTTCAAAATAAAGGTTGATATATTCATTTGCTAGTTAATAAAGCAACAATAACAATGGAGTTCATTTATCAAATCGAAACAGCAAATCGTACATGTGATGTATCCAAATTAAAGGCAAAGAGGGCCTGGATTATCAATTACTACTAAGTTTATACAATCAGATTAAAATAAAACTTATTCATAAATTCTTACAAATAAAACCTATTTTCCAAAGAACAAAAATCACATTAAACTGTCTAAAACTTCTTCCCATCATCTTTCCCAAATCCAAAGCAATGGTTGATTATAGTCATTAATGATTAAGCTTACTTTGAAAGCTGTATAGATCTAGCACACATATAATAAGATAAAGGATGCAAAAAATCCCAGCTTCCCAGGTATTTTTAATCAAGGCCACCGAAAGTATTATGAGTCCAAAATGTGATTTCTCTGTGACAGGATTTCCCCCCCCCCCCCCCCCCCCCCCAAACCGTTCATTCCATTACTGGCATTAACTTTCATTCACTGGTTCCTGTGCAGGTCTGGACGTCAAGCAGACCACTGAATCCTTGCCTACTTGAACTATAACAAAACATGATGTCAAGCCCATTGAAGCAATCTCTTCCATTCAAACCTCCCTTCATATAACAAACAAAAAATATTATAGAAAATTGTAAGATGATATGTCACAGTGGCCTTGAAGAAGCATCTGATGAAATACACAAACTTAACGTGAAGTGAGGAAAATGGCAGACTGTCAAAAAAGTGAAAACAAAATGTCACTGTGTCGTTAGTTCTGGAAGAAATGCTACTTGAGCCTGTGCCAAGAATTTGTCCCAAAGCTATTCATATCCACAGAAAAATAAAATTTCTTATGATCAACAACATGTAAAGTTGTGCAGTGCATACCTGTGGGTTAATGAAAGACTGGAGAAATTTTTATACATAAGATAAAACTGGAGTTGTTTGCACTGTAGTGTAATGGTAATACAATAACAACACAACGTTTGAATAATGGGGTTTTCTTGAAAAACGGAAATGGGATAATCATACCAGGGCCAAGTGTTCCACCTGATAACTTCTTATACAATTCTTCCATAAATCTACTCTTTTTACATATATTTCTTCGTATTCAAAACTAAAGCTATAGAAGGCACAATTTATACTTCATAAATCTTATTGTGATCGTAATAGATCACATCATGATGATTTTTGTCTTCATCAAGCCTGCAGCATGCGCACTGATCTTCCACGAGGTACTGGCAGCCTCTCTTCAGCAATGATGCCGGAATTGTGTCAGTCAGTGGAAAAATTGCACATGTTTGTTTATCAGTCAAATAATTCTTGCAGATGAACATGAATGACAAAAGTTGTTATCATGAAGATAAAGATTATTCTTTCCTCTATCAATCTGTGCTGTTTATTTTTGTTATAAATGCAAAACAAAACAAAACCACACCGACTGACAAAGTTTCACCGCGTGTGACGTAATGGTGACTGGCTCACACTGTGAGTCACAGCAGTGCTTGGGGTGACCGGTTAACGGCAACTTTAATTATACAGGTCACATAGGACTACCTTCATGCAAATTAGTACAATTGACAAGTCAAAACCCTGTCCTGCATTCCCATTATAATATTTATTCTATAAAATTACTAGTTGTTTGTCTTCTAAAGGTCGGAATATTGGCAAACTTTGAAGAAGAATATCTGAGGACCTACTTGATAAATCAGATGTTTCCGCAGATGCGTAAACAGCTTATTTTTTGCTGAATCCAACCGTATATATGGAACTATGAGATGTGAGGTTTATGGGGTGTGCACGAGCAAAGAAGGGCGAGTACCCGTGATCTGCCATTTTAGCATTATTATGGGAACCTCGAATCATGGCGGCCTTCGAAGCCATTGCTGAAAGTCAAGTCAATGAATTTCTACCTGTGATCGTCAAGCTGAAGGACAAATGTAGACAATGACTGATTTTTCATGAAAATTGACTTAGAAGTTTGATTCAATGAATTATTTTTGATGTTTCTCTTTACTTAGAAAGATTTTAAAAGAAATCCACGGCAGGTATAGCCTGCATTAAAGCAAAGATAGAAGCACATCTCCCATTTGATGTTTTATCACCAAGGAATTTTTTTAAAGTGACCTGGAACTAGTACTGTAGTAGTTCTAGTAAAACTGTGTGAAGCGACTGCTTTCCAAAGGTGTTTATATTGAGCTAGTATTTAATGAATACGATGGAATTTTGTTTAATACATCAAAATCATCATATTTGTGCTAGTACTTGGCTAGAAATTCAAACCAGAAGTTGGTCGGCAAGTGCATGTCGTCTATCGGATCAGATTCAACAATGTTTATCATTGTAAAGAAACAGCAAATAGCGGTTTTGCACAGTCACACATGCGTACGCAGGCAAGCACACATTATCAAAACACTATATATATCATCAGGCAAACACAGACACATAGCTCCACAAAGTCCAATGAGCCTTTCTAATGGCACAATATAAGAATACTTTACTCTCTAAAGTACAGACAGCCGGCACAAATTTAAAAAAAATATTTGAGAAAAAAATTATGTTTTTATTTCTATTTGTTTTCAGGGCAATGATGATTTTCTGTGGATGAAAGCAACCATCACTGCCACCAAAACTTCAACAGCAGACACTCACTAACTGATAGGGAGATGTGTAAAGCTGGGCTCAGTCTACCCAGCTGACTCAGTGACTGCTTTCTGGCAAACAGGTGACCGAGTGACCAGGTCAACATTTCCCAGATGTAGTAGGCCTACTAGTGGAGGATGGATGGGCGGGGCAGCTAGTTTCCTTATCTTGTCCACTTCAACCTTGTGAAAGTCCTTACATTTCTGTGAGCCTGAGTTCTGAATGGCTGTGCATGATATGTGCGCATATAATATGTATCAAATTGAGTATTTAATTAATAATAATATGCCTGTTTGTGGTTGGATATGTGTCACTGTGTGCAGAGGGGAAGGGGAATCTTTTATGATTTTATTAGGTTCATGAGGAACATTTTGCGCTGTTTCCACACACACACACGCACAGAGAGAGAGAGAGAGAGAGAGAGAGAGAGAGAGAGAGAGAGAGAGAGAGAGAGAGAGAGAGAGAGAGAGAGAGATGTACCGGGTATTATACAACCACACAAAAAAAAAGGAGAGAAATGGACAAGAAAAGAGAGGTAAATGACAAACTTCATAAAACACTCCAGATAGCCTAGACTATAAGTATAAAATTAACATTACTTATTCACAGATTTGTTAATTTAGATAACGAAAAGCTGGCTTTCATGAGGTTTGCCATGCATATCACTTTGGGGCAACTTGGCTGAATCATGATTTCTTGGTCCAATCATATAGCGATGACAGACTGGGTTTGTTGGTTTTCACTAGAGAAAAGTTCCCAAACAGAATGATCCAAAAACTTTTAAAAACCATGAGGAAACTTACGCTTATTTATGTTTTCAATGCATAGATCATGGCGCACCAGATGAAAGTGCACATACGTGATGCATTGCTTGAAATTACAGTGCACACAGCAGAAAATCAATGCAGCAGGGTAAAACTTGGTATGTTTTAGAAACACACTGACTTGAATTAACGTGTGCGTCAAATGGAAATTTCATGCATCACAGACACACATTTGTGCATAATGATTGTCACTGTCATGAACCATTCCTCATGACTACTGTTTCCACCTACTACTATCTCTCTTGTGTTGCTAGTCTATTTTGTATGTCCACTAGCCATGCAGCAGGTATGGTTGTAAAAACTTTTCTCCATACATGTTCTTTTTTTAATAATGGAAACTCATTTTCAACATCTTGTAACTTCCTCCTCAAAGCAGTAGTTTTTCTATCAGATACTGACATTTTGGCTCCCTATTCCACTGAGTAAGGACTACAGGCAAACACTGTTTTTTTCTAAAGTCTTGCATAAAATCTGCAGGGGTGAAACTAGCAAGAAATCAGTTGTCCCAGTCAAATGTCCTTGAATCATTTCATTCAGCTACCACCTCCCCCCACCCCCCGTTTTGTGTGACTGTTCAGTTTAGTGCACACATGCCTCTGTCATTGTGTCACTCAAAATGTTTAGAGCAAACATGTCCAAAATTTATCTCCATTCACAAACCTACAAAGGCCTTTTCTCTACTTTTATGTAAATGTATGAAATCGTGGACCATTCTCTCAAAAACTGAAAGCCAAACAGGGATGTGAACTTTTTTTGGGGGGGGAACAGGCCTATATGACCATGAGATAGTGTGTGTGTAATAACTAATATAGAAAAACAGAGAAAGACTAAGAGAGGCACAGACAAGAGACAGAGAGAAAACTTATAGCTTTAAGTAAAAGAAAGTGCTTGTGTTTGACTGTAAGTGAAAGAGAGAGAGAATGAGTGAGAGAAAGACAGAAAAATGTGTTCGTTCGTTATTTCTTTTAACGTCTATTCACAGTTATGTGCTTTTAGACTAAAAAAAAAAAATTTAAAAAAAGGATTGCATTGAAACAGGCCCTTTACGGAGTAAGAAAAAATCTAACAAGCAAAGACAGGAGCAGGTGGGATTTACAGGTATACAACAACCATGCTTAATCAAAGAAAACGACCTACAGGACTGTGCAGTAAGTGCCTCGCAATGTGTAAATACAGAGTGAAATCAGTATGTATCTGTT